>LS531849.1:1677361-1693025 GCA_900490775.1 Pristionchus maxplancki
GGGGGGGAGGGGCAAAGATGGACTAACTCTGTAGGTATGTCTCCTTCTCCTCTTGATGCGGCAGATGATGATGATGGAGAGAAGAATGAGAAGGGAGAAGAGAAGAAGAAGGAGGGAGAACGCCCAGATTTTCACCTGAAGAGAACGGCATTCGTCAAGTGATTGGTAGCTTCATCACGCAATAGTTGTAACGAGGAGTAAAACATGTATAAACGGTTTCCTATGGAGCTAAGGGTAATTGTCACCTCTGATTGGCCGTCGAAACTCCACAGCAAATCGGGAATCCACGTCGAATTCATTGAAGATCGATCGATGGAGGAAGAGAATGGGATTGTGAAAGGGAAGAGACTGAATTGATCTACCCTTCGAAGGAAGGGAATCGAGTGAGAAGGAGAGGAGGTCAATCGATAGATTCACCTCTCCCTTCCCTTCTCTGATCTCCCCGTGTCTTCCCTCAATTTGATCATTCTTACAATCAAATAGACATAAATAATTTATCGTCGTATCATCTTGTCATTATTTGGAGTAACCGTATCACATGAGATAATTAAAGTAGAGGATAACCCAGAGTAGAGGAGAGAGAGAGAATGAATTCAGAGGGGAATTCTTGCAATGTAGTAGTTGTCATTCGATCCCATTACTAGATGACCATCATGAGTCTCGATCGCACATGAAACGCCAGCTACTTTGACTCCCGTCGGATCTTGCCACGAAGAGAGAATCTGGAAGGGATTGATTGGGGTACGGTAGGGAGAGGATAAGGGACCGTAGGATAATCAGCATCGATCTGCAGTACACAACCATAGGAAGGAGTGAAGAGGGAGAGAATCCATTCGAGTGCTTGGAGGGAGAAAAGCTGGAGAGAGATCAAAGATCAAAGATCAATTGTGATAAGTGTACCTTCGAGATGAGTTCCCTCAAATGAGGTCGTTGATTGATCCAATTATCTTCTTTGCTTCTCATTACTGGAACTCCAACCCAAATCGATCGACCTGAAGAAGAAAAGTATCTATATTTATTATGATTGCCATTTTCAAAATTTCGATACAGATCAGCTGAATTTCTGATTGTTAGAGAGGATTTAATGTGGGAAACGAACCGTCTCTCGACTTCCTTAGATTGTCGGGGAATCCGGGGAGATTATCCATGAAGACAGAGACTGAATTGGCAGAGGGAGAATATCTGGAAGGAGTAAAGGTGGCATATTTGATATGGAATGCTCCCGTTTAAGCTTTAGTCGCTTAACTAGAAAAAAACTTATGAACGATAAAACAATGGACGATACTTGAGAATCCTTGCAGTTCCCATCTCAGCCAGAAGAATCTTCCCTCGATGGACAACGATTCCATTAGGAGTGTAGAGACCAGAGATCAATTCACGAAGAGAATCCTTCTCTCGATTGTACACCACAAGTCTGCAGAGGAGATGAGTAAGAGATGAAGGAAAGGCCATGCATCTCTCCCCTCCCCCTTACCTTCCATTGGGTCGATGCTCCAACATCTCATACATGAAATCACGATCATCGTAGCGAGTGGAGGATTCAGTCAGCACGATTCTGCAATGGATTCCATCGTTGGGGAAGGGGCACCATCTCCGACCTTCCATCGGGCAGAACATCGACATCGTTGAGGAATCGAAGAGGAGGAGAAGAGGGAGAATCGTCGATCTGTCGACCACCTCGCACCAGAGTGAACACCTTCTCTGCAATCATGTCATCGATTGCAGCACCCCTACCCATTAGACGTACCCTTGACTAGATCGATCTCGAATAGTCCCAAGTAGGCATCGGCCACTAGAAGAGTGCCAGAGGGAGAGAATCTGCACGGAATCAATTAGTCCATTGAAGTGATTGATGTGAAATACGAACCGTATTCCCAATGGTCGTCCACACTTGGGGAATGACTTGTACGATCCATCACAGTCGGTTGCATTGGTCAGTCGAACAGCACGAACGATTCGACCCTCCTGGAGATCAAAGATCAATCGAGTCATTTGGTAAACAAATTGAAACATCAACCAAGATAACTCACATTGGTGATTTTGTTCAGTTCGATTTCGCAGATTAGTCCAGTTTTGAGACCAGCGTACAATCTGAGATTTACTGTCGTGAGAATACAATCACTGATAAGCTATCAAATTACTCTGCCAGAATAAGGAAGTCAGTGATTCTCACCTTCCAGTATTGGGATCTTCAGCGACACTCTCTGGTCCATAGACGGCGTTCTCGAGAATGATCGATGATTGAGTGAGACGGAGATTCTTCTCGAGAACAGGAGGATCATCCAGACTGAATCAACCCTTCTCACGTATTATGCAGAACTTCTTGGATGGAGAAGAGAAGGAAGGGTAAAGGATTCATACGTGAATTCGACAGCTCTAATGGGAGAGACGGCGATGAGATGAGTGAGGAAAACGGCTGTGATGATGGAGACAAGAATGGCACCTGGAGAGAAAATATCATTTTGATAAATTATCGATTGATTTTGATGTTGACTTTGGCTTCATTGGCTTTTCTCGATTGTAGATTGTCGTGTTCAAAAGCTCGTAATTTTGAGTGAAATATCCAAATGCAAAATTGAATGGAATGATTGTCGCGAGGAAGAATTAGCTTGCCGATAAATTGCCATTTGGATGGTCCTCCATTCTGGGGAGAAGCAGAGATCTCCTTCTCTTCCTTCTTACTCGATTTGACTGCTTTCTCCTTCTTCGACCCTTCTCCCATCTGAATGATGAGATTGAAACAAGGAAGAGGAAAGCGTGGGAAGGAAATGATTAGAGAGAGGGAGAAATGGTAGAACAGAGGAATGGAAAGAGATACACGAGTGACCATCTGAGCTAAGAGGAAGAAGTGGAAGAGAGAGAGAGAGAGGACAGGGCAGGTTAGACAAACAGGAGGACTGTTGACTGAGTATTGATCGACGTCGTATGATAATTGTGAAGAGACGAGAAGACATCGATCAGTGATCGGCCTTCTTTCGCTCTCTCGTTCCCCCTCTCAACAGTACTGACGAATGGAAGAGTGATCAATAGGGTATGGATGGTAGGGAGAGAAGGGGAGGGGAGGGGGAAGGGAGGTGAGAAGAGGGGAGACACTCCATTCTGTTATGATGTCCTTTCCCTCTCTCTTGACACTTTTTCTATTCTTTCCTCTTTGGAATGATAGCCACTTCCCTTAATCTGAACCACTTCAATTGATCTTTCCCCTCCCTTCGTACCGTACTTTTGATTTTTCATAGCCAATCACATCACCGTACCGGATGTTTCTTTCATTCACTTTCACTACTTCTCTATTTTCCTTCAATCTACTCAAATCGCACCTTTACGTGCTGTACTGCAAAACTTACTTCAAAATTCGCGATATTTTAGAAGTTTCGGATGAAAAAGTGATGCTTCCCTCTGGCATAACTTGGTCCCATATTGATTCCGTCTCTCTTCCACTCAATCGAATGCCATCTCTCTCTCTCTCTCTCAATACGATCGGCTATTATGATCTAATGCAATCTGTTCCCGCCTCTCTCTCTCTCTTCTTCTCCCTCTTCTTCCCTTCTGGGGTCGCCCCTCCTCTCCTTTGGATCATCAACTCTAGGTACTCCCCTCCTCTCTCTCCTCCCTCAGAGTACCCATATTACAGCTCTGTCCTTTCTCTCCGACCCTTAGTTTACTCTTCTGCTCATCTCATTTCTTGTCAATATCTGCTTATCAATCAGCCTTTCTAATCTTTCTTCTCTCATCTTCAATTCACCGTTCCCATTCAGTTCTCTTTCTTCTTCTCTTCTACCCATGTCCTCTCTCCTCTCTCTTCTCCTTCCATCGAACCATTCCCAACGTGCACATTTTCCCTCACACTTCATTCGTATCTCCCTTTCCCTCTCTCCGATCCCTTCTCTCTCTCATTCCCTCTAACCGTTGACTGGAGAGAGATTCGTCTATCCCCTGACCCCTCTTCTTCCTCTTATCTCCTTCTGCTATTCAATGGGAAATGCAACCTTTGACGTAATCTTGGTCTTCTCGATCTGACACGGACAGATTCACTCCAATCTATGATGTAATAATCACCTTTGTTTTCCTTATTCTTACTTCCTTTTTGTTGTCGTTCACGTGCAAAGTCTCATCTATTTCAACACACAATCTTCATTAGTCACATTCGTTGTTTTTGAATGATTGATTCTCGTGATCTACCTTCTCTTCTTTCCTTTATTATCGTGTCTCTCCTCGTCTCTTCCTCCTATCATTCGAGTGTTATCATTCTGAACGAGAGAAGATTCCATTGATTCGATGTTCCCGCTAGTTTCACTCCAAAACGACCGAGAACCATTACACTTTGATATCTCTTCGCTCTCTTCCATCCATCCTCTCTTTGCAATGAAGGATTGAGATTATTCCTGTAGATCTCCTTTACACTTCCTCTTCTCTCTCCTACCCTCTCTTCCTCTTCCCTTATTTCCCAATCACAAAGTACATTCTCTCTACTGATCACGCGTGACTTTCCTACTCTCTCTAATTCCTCCACTCATTCGTTGCGATGACTGATCTCTCCCCTCCTCCTCTCTCTTCTCATTGTACTTCGTTCAGGTTGCACCAGAAGGGACATCGGAGTTCCTTCCCCTTTCCCTCTTTCGAGTCCGGCCGGGCTCCCGCCGCGAGCTGCCGGAGAGTACGGTAGCCAACGACGATCGATCGGTCGATAGGGAGAGAAATGGAGATCTAGTCAGAGTGACGACACGCTCAACCGCGAATATCGATTGAGACACTACCTCAATTGACCTACCTGAGAAGAGAAGAAGAAGAAGAGAAGAAGGAAAGATGCTTTCGGATGAGAACTTCCAGAAGTTGCTGTACGATCTGTTCTGTCTGTGGAGTGGAGTACAGAGACATTATGACCCTCCCATCACAGATAATGCTGAGCAGAAGGCTATGAAGGTACGGTAGAGAGACTGGAGGAGTACTGTAGACGAGGAAGGGAGATTACGGTGTATCGATTGCAGGTGAAGGGAATGATCTGCAAGTTACTCACTGAGATCGATGCGAGAGTGCTCAGAATCAAGACGAAAGATCCTTCGGAGGCCAAAAGCACTGTGAGTCCATTCGTGATACGTGCAAGTGTTGCACTCTAGTCTGACTATTGATTACGAGCAACGAGACATCGTCCTCTTCATCTCTGGTCACTAAGCAATACAATTGTTTCGATTGACGTAATCATTGATAGACGAGGAATAACAAATGTCAATCAAACATTTGCCGTTTCGTGCACGAATTACGAAACTTAAGACGAATTGTATGAATAAAAAATGTGTGCAGGATTTCTACGAGGAATGGACGATGCTGACATGGAATGTCCTCTGCATCACTTCCAGACTGCAGATTCATCCCGATTCAATGATTCTCGTCTCTGCAGGTAAGGAAGAAGGATGGACAGACCTTTCTTAGAGTGGAAAATCGGTTTCAGATCGAACGAAAGTCCACTAAATTCTCATTCAGAGGATCGACTCATCTTCGCTCGACTCAATCAGGCACTCATTCAACTCGTCAACTACTCCAGGTATCCTCATCTTTGATCTAATCGATATTTGGTCCCTTCACTGTGATATAAGAACTAGTGTGATCTTTGATCTCTCCAGGGATCATCTTCCTGACCTCGGGAACACGAGTGATTCCGAGTATCGTCGAGTGAAGGAAAGTCTTGACGTTACGATGGGAACTCTTCACAATCTCTATCGGTAAGTTCCATCACATCAATATCACGTGAAAATACTCTCAAATACATATCCCCTCTCTTCAGTATGATCAATACTCTCGATCCGACGGTTCCCTCGACAGTCGATCATTTCTCTTCTTCTCTCAATGAATTCGCTGAGCAGATTCTCGCCCCGTGCATCGAGAATTTCAAGGTACGAAGAGGGAGAAATGGAACATCGACTGACACTTATCTTCGCATTTGCAGCACTTCTGCAATCAGAACTGTGATAGATTGTGGTTGGTGGTCAGAGCTGCTCAGATCGATCGAATGAGGTGCGTATTTCATTGTTCAACATACACGGGATACAATGTTGTAATTTCCAGATCTCAACTTCCCCTCCAAGACGAACCAATCATGGCTCTGGCTGAGTTCTACTCTCACATGATGCACTCGTTGGCTGTTCTCGCTGCACGATTGCAGGTATTTAGATTTATCCTTATTCGGATGGATAATAAAACTCTCTCCAGGGATTCCGCTACGAGTTGACTCAATCTCGAAAGATCTTTGGTTCGTACGATCCCGTTTCTCCCCTCTCTGAGATGGTCTTCTCTGCACTCGAATTGTTGATGGCAGACTGCGTTCTCTCCACTGAACCATCCACTAACGCCATTCTTGTCACCAATAATCTATTCCAGTACGTTCCATTTCTAATGAAAGGGGTTCATATTTTGCATGAAGAATATTTCGATCTTTGATCGATTGCAGAATGAACTGTGGCGCTCTTGCTCGTGGAGTGGTCTTCAAGGATTTCGACGTCCAGGTATCCCCTCC
Source organism: Pristionchus maxplancki (assembly GCA_900490775.1). Lineage (NCBI taxonomy): Eukaryota > Metazoa > Nematoda > Chromadorea > Rhabditida > Neodiplogasteridae > Pristionchus > Pristionchus maxplancki. Next base: position 1,683,870 of record LS531849.1, read on the forward strand.
CTCCCCTCTCCCCATTCCTCTCCTCATTCCTCTCCTCTCTTCAGGTTGTCTCGGAAGAGACAGCAGAGCACATTCAATCGGAGCTCCGTTCCCATCGTCTCCTCCAACAGCCTTCTCCTCTCGCCCCCGTTCCTTCTGCTGCTCTCCTTGCCATGAAACCCACCTCTGGGACAAAGAGGGCCAATGCCGCCAATAACGGTATGGGACCACCCAGTATCAATCTAGGTAAAGTACTCTTTCAATTCTAGTAGTCTCACTCTAGACATTGCATGCCACCCAAAGGGTTCAAAGTCTTTAAGAAAAATTGTTCGTTGAACTCCGGCTTATTTCTAAATTGCAGAGAGAATGTACGTGGACTCGCCGAATAACACTGCACACAAGAAATCCGATGTGAATAGCAAGGTAATCGATAGTCGTCTACAGTATCCTCAGAACGTCGTTGCAGGATTCGGTGACGATCTATCCGGTTTACAATGCGAAGAATCGCTATTGGCTTGCCACTTATCCCCATCTCCTGTGCACGACGAGACAGAAGGGAAGGACCAGTGTGAAGAATTCATATGAGGTAGGTCGATCGATTGAGAGTACCGTACTCATCTCTTTCCTCTCAGGACCTTTCTCCTGCACTGATCGACAAGTCGAATTCATCGGGAAAGCGGCCGATCTTCTACTTCCACATTCGTGCGACGATGTTCTCTCCATCGGGTAAATTCGCGTGTGCTCACACTCTCTCCCTTCCATTCACCATCGCGACGAGGAGGAATCAGGTACTCTTTTGTGCAGAGAAGGCATTGTGATCTCATTGCACAACACGCTATTGTTTACTAAGAAAGTGTGCGATACGCGGTGTTGACACAATTTTGAACGCGACTCTTCGACCTCGAGATCTCTTTCTCTGTAGGACTGTCAAGTGCAACGAATGATGTCCTCCTACACTGCCTCCATCTTCTGGTTGTATGGATGCAACGTACAAGATGGACTACTGCTCCAATGGACGGATATAGGTTAGAACTGATGAATATGCGAGACAGAGGTGGAAGAATGCCTGGTTGATCTATGATCTTAGCAGGGATGAGATGGGAACAGTTCAAGCATCTCTACAAGCAGCACTTCTCCGTTAATGCTGAGGTCAACTCATTATCTTTTGTTTTCTCCTGATCTTCGGTATCTTCTCCCTTATCATCATTACTCTCATTTCCTTCAGGTGATTCGTCCTCTCGTGGACGAAGACTTCGATCTCCTTCAGTACAAACTTCAGTGTCAAGATTGTCAATCGGGAGATGCAGGAGCGAGGATCAATGGAGCACAGAGTGAGGAGGGAGGAGAAGATCAGAGATCAAAGATCATTGCAGGAATTGTCACATTCAAGAACATGTTGTGTCCCCATCTTCGATATGAGTGCGGATCCACTAATGTGCGATTCTCGGTTTGGAGAGGTAAGACTATTTTCTATTCCCATTCGAGATCTTTCACGGAACTGATTGATAGCCATCTACGTGCAGATCTCTCACAAATCAAATTTATTCTTCTCAGGAATGCTCGAATTGCTCCAAATCTTCCATGATAAGAGGAACAACGTGCATAAACTGTGGGAGAAGAATTTCCTTCATGGATTCCTTGAATTCGATCAAGTGAGAGACCAAACTCATCTTTCGAATAGTCATCTCATCAATCAATATTTCGAAATACCGTTTCCGGTTTATAGGTGGATACGATGCTGGAGAGACACTACTCCGCCCTCATCATGAGACTTTCTTTCGTCACTGGAGGTTACCATTTTTCCATTTCTTATGTTCTATTTATTCGTCCCATTGAATGTACTCTTCATCCCTCTCTCTCTCTTCCAGGCACGATTTGTTTCACAGTCAAGTCGACAGCCCATTGTGCCACTCCTGGAGTCGCCACTCGTCCCATGCATCTCGAACCACTCGATCTCAAGAAACTACAGGCAAAATGTCTCAAGGACTATCTCAGAGACATTGCTGATGCTGAGAAGGTTAGTGGACTATCGATAAAGAGATTCGCCATCCGAAATGACAGTGAATAATCTTGGTCTCTTTCAGGTGAAATATCTCATGAAATCGAATGGAGAACTCATCCGGATCACTGATGTTCTTGCCATGATGAGAGAGGGAGAAGTGCCTCTCTCAGTGGAGAACGAGAGATCCATCTCGAGTAATGTCACTCATTCGGGAGATATCGATGCAATGCAGCACATACGGTATGATTCACCCGTCCTCCTATCACTAACTGACTTCATTCCAGATTCACTGCAATGCGAATCGCAGTTGTAACGTGCAAAGTGAAGCCCCCATCTGCCGATTTAGTCGAGGTAAGGGAGAGAAATTCGGTAGAGATCTGCCTATGATGTGATACAATTTCACCTGATTTCGTGCAAGTCTGAGTTGAAGAAAGGGCAAGTGGAAGAGTGTACTTCTTGGTCTCTTTAGATGGAAGGAGAGAATGGATTGGGAGGTCGTCTTTCTGCTCTTCTCTCTCCTAATGATGACTTCATGAGGGAACTCATACAACTATGCAATTTCCATGGGAAGAGTAAACAAGTGAGTGATCTACCATCAAACGATTATCCCATACCGTATTCCTTGCAGGATCTCGAGCACATAATCGATTCTCTCCCAGAGGGTTCCTTCACTACTCGTCCAGTATTCACTCCATCCTACAGTAACTACTCTCATTCTACCGTATCCACTCCTGGAGCTCTTCTCTCTCCTTCTCCCATGGTCTCACCCTACGACACACTCAATCTACATCATAAATACGATTTCTAATTACGTGCTAAAAGCTCTCCCGATTCGTTATCTCTTCCCTTAGATTCTAGATTAGTTATTCTCCAACATTATTCCACATATCGATTAGCTATTCAACTCAGTATTCCTCGTGCTTTGTTTCTTGTTTTGCACATTTCATCCATATTTCTGAGATGTTTCCACAGTGAATTCCGATCGATTCCTCGTTTTATCCCGGGTAATAAACAGTAGTTAGAGGATATATCTCGTTTATCGCAAGGCTGGATCAATGGAGGGATCTGCAGAGACAAATTGACCCTTCCTTTTAAGGGGGGAGGGGATAGCGGAGCTTCTCACGTGAATTAATCCGACTCTCGCATCATAAAGCACTATGGGGGAATTGGATTGATTAGATCATCGAAGGTCATAGACTGACCAGCCTGTTTCCCCCTTCCAATGGCAAGAGAGAGGGACAATGGAGAGAGAAGGGAGATAGCCAGTCACTGCTTATCTTATCATTCCTCTTCTCTCTTACGCCATAATGAAGCCGTATCGAGCCGTTGTTCTGGGTTCTCCCGCCTCTGGAAAGACTGCACTGGTAGGTCATCCTTCCAGTTTCGAATTACATGAGTTTTCAGATCAAACGATTCTGTTTGAATTCGTTCAGCCCCGACTACGAACCAACAATCGAAGAGAAGTGAGAATTCAGCTGGTGAAAAGTGGAGAGAAATTAATTTGCAGATACACGAAGAAAGCGACGTTTGCAGGCATTCCTCTCACTCTCGAGATTATTGATACTGCGGGCAAGGTGAGGGTGATGAAGAGAGAGACGATGGAGAGATCGAAGAATATGAGGAATCAGTATCCATTACAGGAACTAGTGATTGGTCAGCACGAGACATACTTCAAGAATGCGGATGCCTTCGTTGTCTGCTATGCTGTCGATGATAGGAAGTGCGTCCTCGTCCATCCCTTCCCTTCCATTCCTCCCCCTTTCAGAAGCTACGAGCACGCAGTCAAAATATTCGCACAAATAGCGCATTATCGAGGGACGAATTCAGTGAGATTATCGAGGAAGAGACAACGCTTGATCCCCTTCCTTCAGATTCCTCGAATGCTCGTAGCAACCAAACTGGACTCTCCCCTCCGTCAGATCTCTCTCGATTCAGGCAATGCTCTCTCTGCACAATTACAGTGTTCTTTCGCCGAGACTTCGGCTGAACATGATGTCAATGTAGTTGAGGTAACCCTCCTCTCTCTCTCTCTCAGTCCTCTCCATTCCCTCCTCCATCCAGGTATTCGAGGAAGTCGTCTCTCAGATTCGATATGTGCAAGGAATGAAGAAGAAGATGGAAGAAGAGCAAAGTGTTTCTCTCTGTAGATGTCTACTCGGATGATCTACCCTCTGGCCATGTAATAATTCACTCTTGTACAAAATCTCCCATAAACGGTGTCATTCCAATATTGAAATATCGATGGTATTCATTGGTCTCATCGGGAATAACTACATCTATGTACAGGCATAGGAATGGACGGAAGATGGAAGGGTGGAATATAGAGAGTGGGGATATGGGATCGATCGATAGACCTTCTGATCTACCAGAAGGCCCACTAATAAGTTCTCTTCAGATTCAGAAACGGGGATTGTTCATGAGATATTGCACTGGGTGTTCAAGTAGAAAGGGGAAGACAATCACAAGGAAAATTGATAGAGCAGAGTAAGAAACAACAGATTAGACAAGGATAACAGACTGATCGGGTCCTTAGGAGGACAACTTAGACAATTATAAGGGAGAAACGGTAAGGGGAGTGGGGTTATTGTAAGTACTGAGGGGGTTAGAGAGGGGGGGGGGGGTGCTTATTTCTTTTCGAAGACTCCACATGCAGAGAGAATGATGAGGATGACAACGATGACGAGAAGAGTGATGCCGACTCCTACAAAGAAGGAATGGCTATCGTCCACCCTCTCCCTCCTTCCCTCCCTCGTCCCTCCACTCACCCGTGATGATGGTCCACTTGGCATTGAGCATGCAGAACTTGCGTTGCACGGTGCGAGCAGTCTGCTTGAAGGAGGCTGACTGGAATGGACAACATTCATCCACTCATACTCTGATACCATCATCTTGCAGTAAGCTGCCATTGCACAATCTAACAATAAAACGGTATCCCCTCCTGTGATCTCTGACTTCCTAGTCCTCTGCAGCCCCCCCCCCCCCCCCTCACTGGTCGACTACATCTCCCAATTGATCAACAGTGGCTACAAAGTGGTTTCACTCTTCCACTAACTCGGTCAGGAGGTACTACTTTGCACCCCGAGATAGACTACAACTGCCCTCGATTCCATGATGTAGATTCATAGTTGAATAAATGAGAGAAATACGCCATAGCTTCTCTTCCATTCGAACACTAACGGAAATCTGTCATGTCTAGACGGCTTATCTCCACATGTTTTCGGGAGTTTCAATGAAGAAGACGGAATTAGAGGAGATGCCAGATTGAGAAGGGACGAGAGATCAACGATCAAAAGGTAGATCACTCACTGCAGCAACGAGATTCTCCGATCTCTCCTGGATATTCTCCAGTCTTTCTCCTCTCTCCATGATCATCTCCACGTTGTTCTGCATGATCTACAACGATGAGAGATTATTGATTGATTTCACTCTCAACTACCGTACCCCTCCATCGCCTCTCTCTCCCTTCCCTACCGTACCTTCTTGACGCCCTCCACTTGGGCATTCATAACGGTGATCTTGTCATTCTGAGCGTGGCCTTTGCTGTTCTCAGTCATCTGCAAATTATGTACTATTAAAGAATGCTTGAGGTGTAACATACGTATAAACGTATAGGTAAGCAATGACGAAATTATGCTTCTCTGACATTTCGATCCGCGAGAATACACGTGTGACTACGTCAGAGACCACGACTAGGTAAGGGGAAGATGCGTGATAATCAATACATGGCCCCTACCGTACTCCCAGTCCTTAGTCCTAATCCTAATGACATCACTACCGTAGTCTTTCCTCTAAGAGGGACTGACAGATGTTTTGGCGAGGGGAGAGGAGGGATTGCCCTCTAACTGCACCATCTCAGTCGATCCATAAGTGGGCATTGCAGGATCGAGCATTCTATCGAAGATGAGGACGACTGATTGGAATCGAAGGGGACGGGGGATCGCAGTGGAAGGACTGACGTCTTCGACGACTGCGATTGGAGTGAGTCCTCTAGGGGGCGGGGTTATGGGAACTCTGAGAAGGGAAAAGGGGGAGGGACTGCCATTCCCTTTGGCCATGGCAACCAAATCGGAGAACTGGGGGAAACACAGGAATGACAGAAGAAGAAGAAGGGAAAGAGGAAGGAAAGTGTCAATGACCACGTCAATCGAGAAGAGAAGAGGAGAGAATACAGTGGGGAAGAAGAGGAGGAGGAGGGGATGACAGGAAGGAAGTATAATGAACCAACTCTGCAGAAAGGACGGAAATGGAACTACTGAAGCTGCGAAGATTGACGCATGAGACTGCCCCCTCCTCCCGTGATGATCGGAGAGACCGTCGAAGGAAGGAATGATGATGGCAGAGGGACAAGTGAATACCCGCCCATCCCTTCACGTGGGTATCGAGGGCACTTGAAGGATTCCAGATAGGAGAACGAGGAACTTCCCCTGCCCCCCCCCCTTCCAAGTGACCATCTATCGACATGGATTCCAATCGGCACACCACTTATGATCAATGGAAGGAACAAATTCTCCATTGCGGAGCCCCCTCGACGTGGTTATCCCATACTTCCGTGAATTAGCGTGACTAGAAACGATTGTGAGGGTGGAGAACGGAAATATTCTCAATTTGATCTATTCATCCTTCAATTCGGTTAGGAATAGAACTTAGCAGAGAGAACGCTGATAGGAATCGAAGATGAAATTATCTTAGTCTTGAAAGATTACTAGTCGTCGTTACGCTCTCATCCATGCCAGTTTCTCTCAGTCTGATCTACCAGTCACAATGAATTAGAGGAGACAGAGAATGACACGAATGGATAAATTAGGAGAATCACATCTTCAATACTATCCCTAGGCCTGGAAGGAAGGAAAGGAAATGACTAACGATATCGTCGAATCATACGGTTATTATCGCTGTTATCGTGCAATCGTAGGATTGTATTGATCTAGATGACTCATAGGGGAAATTGGAGGCGAAGGGTAGAACCAGGTAATCGATAGACGATTCTGAGTGACGAAAAGCTGTGAGGGTCATATGCAAGAGGGGAGTGATAAGAGTGGGTGATAGGGTCGATTCCTTCTCTGGAAGGGGAGAAGAAGGAGAAGAAGGAGAAGGAGAGGAAGGAAAGGAATCGATGAGTGAGGATTCAGAATGGCAACCACCTAGAGAAGAGAAGAGTATACAAAGAGAAGGGGGAGATAGAGTAAGAGAAGGGTTGGTAAGCAATGGAGAATAGGTTGAATTGCCATCTCCCATCCATTATACCCAGTGAAGATGTCTGGATGGCAGAATGGTTCATGCTCTATTGTCAGAGGAAGTGCATTCTTCTTTGCTCATCTCATCTCGACTCCTCCGAACTATTCTCTAAACAATGGGAAGAACAGAGGATGACTAGTCGAATGAATAAGCAATTTGTCCTCTCTCGTGCTCATTCCAATTTATTTATTTCGCGCCAGCAGGTGAAATGAAGGGAGAAAAGTGAGCAGAGAATGACAAGAACTGAGCAGATTTATCCATTTTCTCAGTCGAGGGATCGGGGTTTTATCTCGAATCCCGATAGTTGCCATGGATTCAACTAGTGTACTGGTCTACTCTCGGTTCTTTACCCGACAAAAGGCAACTCAAGCGATAACTTAGAGTATTCGAGTATTTGCCGAGCGATTGGGAGAATGGGTACACAAAACGGTGTGTGAATACAAATACTCACGGAGAGAAAGAGAAGACTCCGTCGATCCTCCCACTATCTGACCATTCCACCGGTCTCTATTCACTCTTTTATCGATTACTCTGATCGAATGACCCTATCCAATTTGGTATTCTAAATCGATCTTTGATTCGTGTCGTATGACATCTCATTGAAACATTAGATCCATTTCTCACATATCCTGGCTGAAGAAAAGCAGGCAACACTCTCTAAATAGCCACAACGTGTTACGTAGTAGAGACGGCAACGAATCGGAGGAACTACGAAAGAAGGGGGAAAGGAAGGAAGGGAAGGGATAGGAATGGGATAGGGATAATGGTGGAAACGTCGAGAAGATTAGTGTAATCTGCATAGAAGGGGAATGATCGAAGGGAACAGAAACCGAAAAAAGCAAAGAAAGGAAGAAAATATCATGCATGAATATCATGAATGGATTACGTAGATAAGGTGAGATGACAACGTAAGCACGAGTTATGAGACGGTTCGATGGAATGAAAAGGGAAGGAAGGAAAGGGGAGAGGAAAGAATGAGATGAGAAAGGGATCGAATCATCTGACAACGATAGAGAAGTTGTACAGGTTCTCAACCGATTCAGTATTCCACCCTCAATCTATCTCCCTCCCTCCCTCCTCTTCTCTCCGTCATTCCTAGATGATTCATCCCTTCCATCACAATGAATACTCATCCTTTACCAATTTCATGAGAAGCAGAAAAGAAGACAACTTCTCTTCTCTGAATCGATCTTGCTGACAAATGCAATACTAGGCCCGGAAACGCGTTTGGCCATACACAATATGGTATTGAAGAATGCGGAATATGAGCGATGTTTCTCCCACTCAATCGACTACAATGGAAAGGGAGGAAGTGGAGATGGTCATGGCACGTCCAATCGAGGGATTCCTCCCCTTCAAGCTGTAGAAGGGGAGGAAGGGGTGGGAGAGTGACGCATGACTCCCATTGCGAAATGCCACTCGTTTGTTAGCTCTTTCCAGTCCTAGACAAAGAGATAGAGGCAGACAGACGGAATTGTGCAACACTATGCATTACTAATAAGTCTCAGATCTATCACTCAGTTTGATCCATTTACATCTTGAGATTAAATCGAAGAGCAACTCACGATGAATTGAGTGAGAGTTGGTCCCATCTGATTCTGCATTTCTTCTCCTTTCACGAGTGAATCTTGCCAATGGGGATCAGACGAAAGCGCTTCCTGAGAAATATTCTATCTGGATTTGTTCTCACTAATTACTTGTCCAGTTCTAACTTGGTATGCATCGTATAGATTATAAACTCTACTAGCCGAGCTTTGCTCGCTATGGGCAAGCCTTTTTTTGGGAATATTATAGTCTGAGTAAGAAAGTGTTCTAGCCACATACCCGGCTTCCCTACCCACTTCCTTGGCTGACCTTCCGTACTCCTACGGTACCCCTCTGAGCATGATGGTTACCTACCGTACTCCTACCGTACCCTCTGAGCATGATGGTGACCTACC
>LS531849.1:1694281-1741826 GCA_900490775.1 Pristionchus maxplancki
AAAGTCCGAAATTTCAAAGTGATCTTTGATCCCTTCAACGTGGTCCGATCAAAAAGTTGTCAACTGTGAAAATGCGCGCCAGGGTCGATTACATATTTGCCATATATTTCCTAAATCTTTCCCTCGAAGCCCGAGGCTCCAGGCGCACTTTACTTTGACCGGCCAATTTGTCATCAGTCGCTTTCTTATGTATAGGGAACTAGCCGAGCTCCGCTCGCTACGGGCAAGCCAATGTAGTTTTATTATTTTTTGTGATTTTTTCCGATTTTTCCGCATTTTTCTAGCCGAAAATCGGATCATTTTGAGCCATTTTGAGTCTGCGTCATAGATGCGCCGGGTTTGGGTCCTACAGTACTCCAGGCTGCGCCTGGACACTTGTCTGTCACTATACCGTACTCCCCCGACCCCCTCGAAGCAAGGCAAAAAGGTTTCCGGCGGGCGGGATCGAACCCCCAACCTTTTGTTTGCTAGACCGATGCGTAACCGACTGAGCCACACAAGGGTACCCTATTAATTTAATTTTTCACTATTAGGATCGAGATCCAATCAAATCCCGATCATTACCGCGCTCTCCGCCCGGCTACAGTACTCCGCCGCAAGAGGCGCTCGTCCTACCGTACTCCTGCGGCCCGTTACAGTATCCCGAGTACAAAATCTGCTTTGCAATGCTTACGGCAATCTTCGAGTACCCAATTGCCATCATTTCCAATTGAAAGATCAGTTCCAGGACTGCAGTGGCGCTATCCGCACGACTACAGTATCCCACGTACCCTACAGTACTCCCGCCAGCCGGTTACGGTACCCCGGGTGCTCAAATTCCATTCCAATAGTTTCAGTACCCGTCGAGTACCCAATTCCCGTCATTTCCAAGTGAAAGATCACAAAAGATCGAAAGAGATCAACACGAAAACACACATTCCCCTCTAAAACTCGCACCTACCGTACCTCGGCTCAACGGAAACCTAGAGGTCCGCCGTCAAAACGTCGATATCTCCTTCGCCCTTTACAAATCGACCACGCTGAACATTTCTCTAGAACATTGCGAAGCCCTATCGGCAATCCCCGGCGAGATATCCCGCGACCGGCCGACTGCACGCGCTGCGAAAAACCGCGCACCATAGTGTCTCACGCGAATGAGCACAACTCAGCTCAAAGTTGACGCTCAGCTTCCCGCCGGTAATACTTTTTCCGTTAGATCATGCTCTACATTTCGTCGGTTAACAGTTAAGCTCTATCTATTACGGGGAATTAGCCTCCTCTCGATTTTGCCCCTTTCGGATCGCAAAAAACTCTCAAATCTCAGAAAACTCGTTGCCAAAAATCGAATTCGAATCCAATCACTCCAATTTTTGGACTGAATGGTCCCAGTACGTCCCCGAACCAATGCCGCTCTGGCAAAAATGAATGCAAAAGCCCCGCCAAAAACGGGAGTCGAACCTTCGAGTGCGACCGCGCGCTCTGTATGTCAAGCATGGCCGAGTGGGTTAAAATTTCGTGTAAAACGCCTTTTTGACCTACTCAACGTGGTCCTATGAAAAAGTTGTCAACTAATAAAATGTCCGCCGTCCCCGATTACATAAGACCTATATATTTGCCAAAAGTTTTCCCTCTCCCCCCGACCTGCAGCAACCCTTTGCTTCGAGCGGCCGATCTGCAATCACGTCTTTTTTTATGTATGCGGGGAACAAGATGACCTACAATCTGATACTAAAACATTACCTGAATAGTGGAGAGAAAGTCGAGGGCGATGGGGAATTGAAGGAGAGGTTCAGTGACTGTGACGAGACAAAGAGCGAAGGAATCGGAGAGACACACTCGATACACGATGTTCACTCTTTAAAAATTTTTTATTTTCACTAATTCGATGAATTTCATAACCTCTTCTTTCCAATTACGAAACATAAATGAATGATTCGAAAGGACTCACGATTCCAATTCCAATTTGCCCGTGTTGTTGTAGTGCAATCGAACTCGTTGATGGACGAGATCTCGGATCTGAATTTACCCATCTTTTTATTCCTTTTAATCATCGCATAAATGTGATCTTTACTAAAAGAAATCGGAGTGCGTCTTCATTGTAGTGACAATTGTACTACAGAATGAAGAAGGTCTGTACAAAATTGGATCACGTCGGTAGTAATACGCAGATTGATCTCGACAATTTCTCAAAGGTAAATGATGTATCTCACTTGATCCTCACTGGGGAGGAATGGGGTTGGGGCAGAGGATGAAGTGGAGGGAAGAGGAAGAGGACGAGAAGAAGCGATCACTCGAGGACCATCGACATCGACTCGAAGGACGAAGAGGGAGAGGATACGAGACATCTGGAAGAGATGAAGGGATGAAGGAAGAAGGACATCGGATGGAGGGAATCAGGAGAAACTATAGCAAATTGAAGAGTGTCATCTTTTTCGAGGAAGAAAGAGAGAGAACGGATAGGAAAACCCGAAGAGAAGAGAGGGGCGAGAATACAAAAACACCCGCTGCTCAACAGTCACACGACCATTTCAACATAATCTGATTACTGATGATTGCTAATTATTGATCTACTGTTATTCCCCGATTTCTAATACGTCCTTTAGTCAGCTCAACTCACCTTCTATTCTATAGAAGAGATACCAGACCCGATGAATTCAGAGTAGAAGGGGGAGGAGGGACGAAGAGTGGAGGTGATTCGTTCTGGAAACTAGAAGAGTATACAAAGAAGAGCAGTATCGGCTTGCCTATCGATTGTGCAATAGGAGAAACATGTGAGGCAGCCCTTATAGTTCTCTCCCATGGGGCTGCCTCCCATTCTATCTCTCATAATCATTACTTGTAATCACTTCGGAGAAACTCGTAAAGACACGAGGGAAGGAGTCTCGCGATATCGCAATAGGTTTGGAAGGTATTCTCAGATGGATGCAAACCATTCATTGTGATTGGAAACGAGACGGACTGGCATTTGAATGGCATTTATTCAGCACTGATTCATTTCAATTTAGCAGTGTTGAGCAGAATACACGAATGAGAATGAGAAGAAGTAACCATTGAGAGCAGACAACGAGAAAGTGTGAAAAGACTGTGAAAGCTGAATCTTTTTTTGATTGTTTTTGCATCGATCTTGTTATCGATCGACTATTTACAGAAAATACAGTTTGTACAACTTCACTAGTGTGAGAAGGGATTATCATAGGTAACAAGAGAAGGGGGGAGGGGGAGGTAGATGGAACCGTAGTGAATCTGAGTGAGGATGTCAACTAGAATAGGGGAATTAGCCGGATTGAGAGTGAGACAACGTGTTGAGGAATAGAGAGAACTTCCCTCTTTTGATTAGAATGCCTAGACTACAGAAGCATGTAGGAAGGAGAAGCAATACTCGATAAATTGTTTAGAGTGAAACGGGATTGAATTGAAGGAAAAGACTATCTTAAATCTAGAATGAGACCATTCGAATGTACAACATATGGGGTTACAAGAGAGAATTGCCCGAATTGAGAAGCGACGCCAGAGAAAGAATGTAAGCGAGGAGGGGAAAAGCACTGATTGAGTGAGGGAGGAAGAGGGGGAGATAGGGGATACACAGTGGGGAGAGATGAGGTAATCAATCAATCATGATATTAAATGAGGAAACGGTAATTGACGGAGAGGATGGAAAGGACGGGTACTATTGTACAAGGGCAGAATCGTCTGAGGAAATTCCCCTTGAGAGGCTGAAACTAATGGAGATAAGAGGGAAGATAAGAATAAAGTTGCGCCTCAACAAGGGAAGGTACGATGGTGCGAATCTATGGCAGAGGGAGGGGATCGATCGATATTCAGCTGCGTCAGAGGGGCGTAGGTCAACGAATCAAGACTGGATCGATCGATATTTGATAACAACTCGGGATTTTGAATAACCACAATTGGCATACCTATATACGCTGTATACACAAAAATATAATGAGAGAAATCGAAAAAAAACGAAGATTGGATGATTGAAATCAACTAAGATTCCATTCAAAAGCAGATCTAGAGAGTGGGGAGACAAGATCCATTGCAAGGATATGTTATGGATCGTCGAGCTACCGTAACACTATCGATTGGTCATGAGACAGTTAAGGGAAGGGAACGGAGGGACGAGAGGGGAAGGAGGGTAGGTCACTGGGGAGACATACGGTATGACTCATATGAAGAGTGTGTCCTTCATCAACTTCTTCATTGTGTAGGCGACTCCCGAATTGTGAGAACCTGCAGAGGAGAGAATATTGATCGATCGAAAAACGAAAAAAAATTTCTTCCCTTTTCCAAGAAATTCCACAAATTTAATTCAAAAACATTTCTACAACCACGTGTGTTCCTTCAAAACAAAGACGAATAACAAGGAATAAAAGTAATGGGGACTCACTTGGTCCCTTGTTCCTGATGATCTTGAAAAGATAGGGTTGCACGTCAGAGAATTGCTCATCGAAAACGTCCGCGATCTACCAATCAATACATTATTCCCCGTCTTTCTTCCACTACACACTATCTCTCATCTCTCTCTGACCTCTTTCTGAGTGGGCATCTTCGGCATATACTGTGGTTTGTTGATGCATGAGCAGAGTGAGAGGATGATGTCTGAGACTGCTTCAGCTGCCGTCTCGCGGAGAGAGGAAATGTCCTCTGAATGACACTACCATCATTCCATTTCCATAATCACTATTCATCCAATGTTTTCTATTTCTATCGACCTAGCTTATTAATAACAATAAGACATGTTATCCACATCCTCCACTGCATATTTTCTCAAATATGCTCACCGTGGGGATTTAGATTGACGGTGAGATTGACATTCCATCTCTCCCAGGGAACATTCTCGTCCCCTTCTGACACGAGAGGCAACCACGAAGACTTTCGTCGACGATGGAAGAACTCCATGCTGATCTGCAATGCATTGAGATGAAGAGAGAGATTCCATTCTTCCTCTCCATTCATCACCATCTAATTCCAATCTCAACTTCATCATCCTCTTCCCTCTCCTCACCTGTGTCTGCACCACTCCATTATTCCTTCCCCTTCCACTCCTCTCGACCTCAGCATGGAATGCCCTCACATCTTCATCCACTCTCATCGCCAATTCGTCTGAATTCACTCGAACCTGAAATGCAGATGACCTCGTCTCTCGACTCTCAAAAAACAAGTGTCCGTGTGCACCCGTATCGTGAATGGAATCAGTGTCCGATACTATCCGATTGTACCTCGCACCCTTCTCTCTCCATAATCAGATTCCCTCAGTGATCATCTCCCTTCTGCACTCTTCTTCGTCTCTCCGATGCCCTTTCCTTCCTTCCCATTATCACGCATTTCCATGTTTAATCCCTCCAACCAGACACGCTAAGAGTGCAGCCAGAAGAATTTCCAAAGTACTTTCGAGGAATGAATAGCTGAACTACTTCTAGATAAGACTGAAGCATCGAATGAACGACATGTATCAGGACGCAGTCAATCAGTGTCCACTCCCCCTTCATTCCCTATTCTTTCCAATATCTCCATTCCCATTCCCATTCACAGTCCATTGCCTCCGTTAACCTCTTCCCCTTCATCCCCTTTCTCAATTCTATAGGGGAGAAAGAGAAAACCGCACGTTTACGCTCCCAAATGACTTTCTCTAAACAGATGCATTAAATCGTCAGCTTCAAAATAGCACCGATTAGCGTAATCCATCGCGAATGGCTTCACATTCAATATATTCATTCCCTTCTTTCTTTCAGCCCCCACAAGAGACCTTCGTCTGTCCGATAGACAAGAGTGCAGAGAAGGAAGAAGGGGAGAAGAGGGTCGCATTCAGAACACCCCTCGCCCCTTCCGCCCCTCCCGTTCCAAGTACACCCTTTGATACTCCTTCCCCTCTCTTCATCTCTTCTACAGTATCTTCCATCCCTGTGTCACCTGAGTCCACAGTCTTCTTTTTCTTAGACAAAGAAGAGAGAGAGAGACAAGAGAGGGTCTCATCCTTCATCTCTGTGAGAGACCACAGACCTATTCCAAGGGGGTGAGAGTCCATGCGTAATGAGGAGGGAGGGAGAGGGAGAGGGAGAGGGAGAGAGAGAGGAATGGACTCGGGGAAGGGAAAGCACGTGAATGAAAGTCTCCTCTTCAGATGAGATAGACAACTACAAAGGACAAGTTGTGACCAGAAGATCACACTATACGAAACCCCCTTTCCCCTCGATGAGATATCCCTTCCTTCATCTCCAAATGAGACTGCTTTCATCCCCTCATCAGAGTATTCCCTTTCTCACAATCGTCCCTTTCTAATTAACCCCCTTCTGTCACCTTCTTCCCATTCTGATGTAATGCAGTGGGAAGTGACCCATTCTGACCTCCCCTCCCTTAATCCCCCTTCCCTCCTACAAATAGCCTGCCATCCCTTGACTGGCCTTCTCTCTTCACCTTTCCACTGATATCCCTCTCCTCCCCTCACAAACAGCCACTCCATAACAGATTCCGTCAACAAGGAGTGGATGGGGAGAGAATAGATAGAGGGGGAGAGTAGATGAGGATGGAGGGAAGGGGGGATAGCCGAGTCCGTACCTGGCTCCTGTCCCTCTGAACCACTCTCCCCTCCCTCCCCCTCTCTTCTCTCGACTAAAACGAGGATTCACAATCCTGTTGTATCTCGTTCCTCGTGCAATAAAGAGCGAGTTGGGTAGAGAGAGGACATAGTAATTCCTCCTCTCCAAAAGACCAGTCGATCCAAGTGAGATTCGACTCCCTCCAAACTACAGTTATCCCTCCATTTCCCATCGAGAGAAGGAACAGATAATCCAAGACATGTGATCATTCAACACAAGACAGTTCAGCTATTCCCTCTAATCATGAGATTCATCTGTCTCGTACTGCTTCTCCCTTCTCTCTTGCAGAATGATCATCATCTAATCAGTGCATGCTCAATCACATGCCAGTTCTCTCTCTCTCTCTCTCTCTCTCTCCCATCATCCTTCTAATGGCCATAGTCTCCTTCTCTCTTTCTTGAGTGTAACAATCGGAAGTGAGGAATGGATGGTACCATCGAAGGGAAAGGGAAGAAACACGACGAGAGATCACCCACAGACCTCATCCTTCCTCCTTCTCATTCCACAACACCCTAAATCTTCTCTCCATCTCATTCGTTCCACTCTCATCTCTGCATTGTAAGAGGGGGGGGGGGGGGGTAGGTCATCACATCATCCCTCTATCATATGTCCCCTCTCCCCTTCCATTCTTCTCTCCAGGTGGGTGCAGATGCTCTTCCTCCTTCTCCATTCCCCTTTTCTCCAATGGATAGAAAGAGACTCTCGTAACGATCAGCTGACTCTCTCTTTCTCTCCTTTCTCTCCCTTCCACTCTCTCGTCTCTCGCTCTCTTTCCCTCCGGTCTTGCTCTATGCACTCCTTTCCTCTTGCTATCCCTCTCAGACAAGGTCAATTAGTAGTACCAATTAACAAAGACGCGAAAGGGAAGAGGGAATGGAGAAGGGAAGGATGCCTTGGTTGAATGAAGAAAATAGGACTCACATAGCACAGATCGATCAATTCGCACTCCACTTCCTTTATCCCCAGAGATCCCAATTGAAAATTAGTCTCTGTTTTGTAGTGGAACTGGAAGAGAACAAGAGATTAGTGAGTGTGTCCTTTCCAAGGATGGTCGGCCTTCCAATGGGATCAACTCCAACCTTAGCTGTGCTTCTGTGGAGGAGCAGTGAATGGAAGATACACGTAATCGCATCGGGAACTTGTCTAATATCGAGATTCTGCAAGGAACAAATGATTCACACGGTTTGCTTGAAGTGAAAGCAGGTTACGAAACTCACCAAATTATATTCTTTTAATCGTGCATTCATATAAAAAGCGGGCGGAGCGGGCGAACTCCTGAAATTATTCCATGAAAACTCTGAGAGAAACTCGTGATTCATTGAGTTCGAGTAGCGAAATCGACCAATTCGCACGGAGAAATGCGATTAAATGGAGGAAAGATTGGAACGATGGAAAGTGGAGGACGACGAGGATTACAGTGATAAGATGAAATCTGACACAAGGTTGGGAAATGAGGAAGGAAGGGGGAGGGTGAAATAAGGGAGTACAAAGACTCTGGAAGTCAGTAGGGGGGTGAGATGGGAGCGGGACGAGGCGAGAGTGACAGAGAAGGCAGAGTGGAAGATGGGATAGAGAACAGAGAGGAGGGAAGAGGAAGACGCGAAGGAAGAGCACGCGTGAGCATCGATGTGACTGAAACATCTAGCCAATCTCTTTATCTCGTGACCCCTCCCCATCCCTGTCCCTCGCCCATTGTTTATAAAAAGAACTGCCATGACGTCGATAATAACTTATTAGTCATTTATTAGTTCACCTGAAGCGAGGTTTTGAAAGTTTCGAATCTCATAGAATGCGATAAAGTTCACGAAATATCTCGAGCCAAACTAGAACTGGGGCAACGCCATAAAGTCAGTGTGTGACAGCTGTTTGCTGGCCTTTTTCCATGTTTGGACCGATCAAACCCTGCTAAAGTCTAACGCGCGCGTTATAACGCCCCACCATGCATGATAAGATACGGGACGCAATACTGTGGTCACCTGTTCTTCACGATCGATAATAAAAAGTGAACGATCTCTGACGGAGACACAGGAAGGAGAAAGAAGAGTACGAAGATTGTTATTGCATTGAAGAACAACAAGGTAGAATAGTGTGCGCACGTACTAGATAGATGGGGCGAAGACAGTAATGAAGCCAAAACCAGAAACTCGAAGGAAATGCCGATTGAAATGGCGACAAGAATGATTAAAACGCGCAAGAAAAGGACGCGCGAGCGCGACGAACCGACGCGATCGATAGCGTCTAGACCTACCGTACTCACAAGTGTAAGCGTCTCCTCAGGAAAATATTCCGTTCAAAATATATTGATAACTGTTTTTGAAAATCGGTAAAATTCAAACGCCGCTTTCATCACTTTTCTGATTCATTCAAGCATCTTTATGAGCTATAGTCACCCCTATTTATCAATTCCGGGCGCTTTTACGACTGTTGAATATGGGAGCGTAGTCTGGAGACACGAGTGCCGGTGTGTCTCGTGAGAGATCTGGAGAGGGAAGAGGGAAGGAAGAGTGATTGGAAGGAGAGACGATGAGGGAAGAGAAGGGAAGAATTCACGTGATCCATTGGAGAGAAGAAACGAATGGCAAGCAAAAGAGAGAGGAGAGGGCAGACTTGTTCTCTCAACTCTTACTCTCTGAATAGACAAGAAAGGAGCGAGAATGATCACGGCGTGCATTGAAACTCGAGAGAAAACTCTTACGAAAGACCTCGAAAACCACCTTGAATTACGAAGATCATCTGATCAAGCGAAAGGAACGAATGGGGGACAAATCACACGACTGTCAGAGGAAATACGGAAATATTGTCTCTTCAAGATTAAATCAATTGATGGTAAATACGTAACCTCGAAAAAGTGAGTGAGTGTGAATGGCATTGAGAGTGATTGGAGAGAGAAATGGATTTGTCCATTCATTGATTGGCCAAATGAGGAACTGTCTCTTCTTCACCCTTCTACCTTCTCTCCTTGTATCGAAGCAGTTCAGATTCCCCCAAGGATACTTCAACACTAAGTACCTCCAGCCATTCGAAGTAAGTCATTGATATCCGTGAGAGAGAGTATGTAGATCACACTCATCAGGCGATCTATCTCAATCTTCTCGCTCAATCAAATATGGAAAATGGAGGAATCACTCTGGATGAATTGGCAGAGTTGAGTGATGCAAGAGAACGAGTAAGTTTGAACATGATGCTTCTCCCTTCTCTCTCTCTTACGTCATTCATAGGAGATAGCATCTCGAGATAAGAAGAAGCGAGAATGAAGGGAGAAGGGGGAGAAGGAGGAGGGAGAGAGAGAGGTGAAAGGTGCCCTCGTGTTTACAGTTTTTGTGTAGTGACGCTGAGAAGAGAGAGAAAGAAAGACTAAGTGAGTAGATCAGATTTCAGTTATAGTTTATGATGAGGGATGAATCACAAGTCTCTCCCTAATACTGATGCAATGGCAGATCACATGGGAAGAGCATCTCGCCACTTCCACTCTTCATCCTCCCATCCTGCCCAATGAGAGAAGCACCGTCGATATTGTGAAGGAGAAGAGTGGAGGAATCGAAAGATTCCATAGGAGAGGTACAGTAGTCAATTCAATTCATTCGACAGTAATCCATGGTCAGAGCATGATTCTCCTCTGGAAGATAATCCGTTCGAGGAGATCTCAACTCGTGCTCCTCCTGGTTCATGGGCTAGAGGAGGATGGACTACTTCTTCCCCTTCTCATGTCCATTCTCGACCTCACCATGCTCAACCTTCATCCAAACCATCAGTATTCGTCCCTCTTACTCACGATCAGATTGTCAAACGTCGTCGTTGGATCGATGATGCTCTATCGGTTACCGTACCTCGGCAATCTTCTACCGCATCCTCGTCAGGAGCGCCGAGAGCCCGAAAACTGCGTGCGAACAATCCATTCGCACGAATTGACATCTCTAAACCGACAATTGTTCGTTTGCCCATTCCTCCTTCTGAGATATGAATAAATACAATCATTCCATTTACATTCCCGTAAGAGACTTCGCCATTTCGAGAGAGTCAATCAATAATGAGATCTCTCTTCTTCCTCTTTTCATTTCTCATATTTTTCCCCATGTGAAATGGTCCACTCGTATCTTCCTCTTCACTCCTATTCTGTAATCTCTGAAGATAAACCATCTCATATTCCGAGTGAGTTGTCATCTGTGTACCGTATCCTCCCCCCTTTACCGTACCGTGATTCACTAATCTCTTCCTTCAGATTCTCTCACTTCCGATTTCGTCAAACGATCTCCTCTCACTCGATCGATGGTCTCTGATTCCGCTACCGAAGATGATCAATCATCAGATTTCTTGGCTGATCCTCCCAAGGAAGATCCCATTCCCCGGAAGGATTCGAACCCCGATCTTCCTCCAGTCATCCCAGTGGAAAAACCCCCTGTAGAATCCAAGCCTGAGATCAAGACGGTTCCCGAGACCAAACCGGAAACCAAGGCGGTTCCCAAGCTCATACCCGATACCAAGCCGGTTCCCGAGGTGGAGCCAGTTGAGACTCCGACCCAAATAGAAGTACCTGACGAGAACCCAACTGAACCAAAGTCTCCACAGCAGACCGACATCGAACCTGTCACACAGGGATCTGTTCCGGAGGAACTCAAACGAGATCCGGAACTCAAACCCGTCGTGGAGCCTGAACCGGAGCTCGTTACCGTTACCGACCCGATAATCGATAAGGATCCTATTAAACCCCCCGTAACAGAGAAATCGATAGTAGACGACGTGAAGACTACTCTCCTTGATGAGATGACAACTCGAGTGTCTCTTTCTCCTCCCTCTCCCCCTCATCCTCCAGTCCCCGTTCCCATTCCTGATCAGATTGAAACGACCTGGAAGGATGAAATATCGACGACAGTGCAGAGTGTGAGTGACTGTCCTCCCTCTCCATCTCTCTTCCTCTCTCAGACTGCTTCCACTGACGACTCTTCTTCCACTTCTACTGTCGTCATCATCATTATCGCCCTCCTAGTCATCATCGCCATTGCAATTGTCGTGTTGTGAGTGGGGAGGCAGAGGGTACTGTAATGGGAAGAGATACGGTATTCGAAAGGGTACGGTAATCATCCGATTGCAGTTTCGTGTGCAAGAGATATCGTAAGAAGAAGGGAGCGGGAAAGGGAGGAAAGAAGAAGAAAGTGAGAAAGGGAGATCAAAGAACAGAGAATAGAAAAGGAATTTCAGTTGAAACAGACGAATGTGAAAGTAACGAAGAAGAAACCCGATGAGACGAATACGAAGGTATCGGCGAAGACAGCGAAGAGTATTAGTGAGATGAAGAAGGATGGAAAGGGTCTCAAAGGGAAGACCGTCGACAAGTCAGCGGTACGGTAGATCACTTCACTACAGTTCTCTCATCTACCGTATTCCAGACTCGATCTTCATCATCTAAATCGACGAATAGTGGAAGGAAGCAGATTCCGGCACCACCCCTCGAAGTTGATTCAACTCTCGAGAGTGATCCTGCTTCTTCCCCTGCTAAGATCGAAGCAGAACAATCAATATTCGTCTGCTACGGTAACAAGTGGAGAGAGGTATACGGTATTCCTCTCCTTCTATTGATTGATCTCTTCGATGCAGGTCAAAAGAATCGATTCGGACTTCTCGTTCAGTATTAATGAATCTCCAGAATAGATTGTTTATTCGTGTTTCTAGTAAAATAAAGAATTTTCGTAACTGCGAAACAAACTGAGAATAATGCACTGAGACTGAGTGAATGGAGAGTTTCCTATTGATGACGAAATGATGAAAATGAACAATCTATCGGGTTCTAAACGAGAGAAAGCAAGAGTTGAGCATTATTAGTGGCAGGGATAAAGCAAATCTAAATTCCTTGATGGACTAGAAAGGACTGTGGGGAGAGTATCGAGGGATTCTATTCGAGTAACAATATTCGTTGCCTAGCTAGTAGATTGCATTCATGAATAAGAAAGAAGGGACATTGATCTATCGCGTTTCCTAGCAAGTGAAAGAGAGATAAGGAACTCGATGAGTCCACGTTGAGGGATGGAATTGCATTTTCCATCCGAGAAGAGGAAGAACTGAAGAATCTGATGAGAAGGTCGATTCAGCCGATCGAATTGGATCTTGATGGAGAGAGACTATCCCATCGCATTCCTCCGACCAACCATCCTCCTGCAAGAGATCCTTCTGATGGAGGAATCAGCCGGGATTCGGATATAAACTGACACTTGTACACTTGACGATGCATCCGATTCTGATTCCATGATGAAGGAAAGAGACACGGACTGAGACTCCATCGGGGTGCAACTGAGAGAGATCAAAGATCACGAGAGAATAGATGGATGGACTCACTTCAGGATTGGGTACTCTCACGAAGAGAATGGATGGATCAACGGGAGAAGTGGCTGATTGGACGGGTGATCTCCATGTGTCTCGACCAAGGAGAGAGGAGGATTCAACCTTAAGAATCACTCCATCATCATCCTCTATTAATCTCTTCTTACCTCTAGATCATCCATATCATTCCTGCTGAGAGATACTCGAATGAACACGTGTTCTTCACTGTCTCGAGGAGGTTTCTCGGAATTAGCAATCGACCAGATCATTCCAGAAGTTATCATCTGCAATGAGAGGTCATTGGGATTGCTCATTAAAGATGAAAGAAATTCTCTTTATAAATTCGTAGTTTCGTCAATGCTTCTAGCACCACACTCACGAATTCTCGGGGAAGTTCCATGATAAATTTTGTTTTAATTCAACAGACCTTTCTGGAGCAGGCAAATACGAGATAGGGAGGAGTAACGGAGACTAGACGAGGATGAACCTCAAGAGATCAAAGATCAATATTGAGAGATTACTAGATTCGACTCACCGATAGATCAGCATCAAGGAATCTTCTCGAATTGGGATCGTGAGTGAATGAGATGGGAGTGGAATGGGAGAGGGACGATGAGAGAGTCAACGTCCCTTCGCAAACCTACGAGATCGGGATAAGCATAGCACAACAATAAGCAACGGGAAATGGAAAAGGTTCAGCTCACGTGATGTCTCTCAACGGTTGAATTATAGCACTGTGGCTGGCAGTATCTACCGTACGCGTCTCTCGCTGTTACAGTAATCTTGAATCGATCGTCTCCATGCACCTTCGGAAGAGGAACGTACACAATTCCCTGTATAGTTTTATTGTCCTCGGATCATTCTCTTCACAATCTCACCGGGAGTTCTGGATACTCCAAAGTGTGATTCATGTACACTGTAGCCTTCGGTCCTTCTCCGTAATCTACAGTAACCGAGGCGAGAGTATCACGGATTCCACGACCGTCCTTGATTATCGATTGGTGATTGGATACGGTAAGATGTCTAACCTCATCGATTAGTAGTGTCTTTGTCCAGACGACTCCTCTGGCTAGTCTCGAAGTGCTCTCTCGAATCGTCTCTTCTGCTGAATTCGATGCAGTCTTCTGCAGTCTCTTCGCCAATTCGACACGAGGAGGAAGACGGCATGAACCCTGATGCAGGGATTTTTTTTTAAACTCACAACACTAGAAAGCCTCTTGAAGAATTGTACAGTACAGTACAGCACAATCAAGGAATCTTGCGAACATACCTTGATGCAAGTACTCTTGTAGCAGATGGCCGATCCCTCGAATCCAGTGCAATTTCCTCCCAAAACAACCTTCGATCTGCAATTTTCTCCATCATCCTGTCTCCTCAACGAGATCCGTACCTACAGACCCATTCCTTCTCATCGCAGAACAGATAAGTCGAGTCACAATTGGGTCTATCGGAGGAACAATGACGGATTGGTTCGTATTCGTACCTGAAGAGAGAAAGATGATAGAAGAATCATTCATCATATTTCTACAGATAATTAATCGAGAAGGATTCGTTCTTACCATTCATCAGTGTATCGATTGGACAATCCATCTCTGTTCGTGATCCCGAATGGTTTCATCTGTGCATCCAATTCTTGCAGTTTAGAGCATGTTTTCTGAAATTATCGGATATTTTATTTCGGGAATCTGGGTGTTACTTATCTTGAATGGAAAATGCTCACCTTTGCATACTCACTCTCCCTCTGGTCGCGAGTTTGCTGTTTCTGACGGAATCTGCAGAGATCAAAGATCAACCATCAATTCTGTGTCAATTGAAGACCCAAATGAATCCGTCTCTAACCTTTCCCATAGATAATCGACGAAAGCGTGATGCATGTAGAAGGAAGGATCATTGGGAGAGACGCGAATGACGAACATGAATCCACCCACCCACACGTGAGAGAGACCGTGCATTGACTCGAATGTCTGAAGAAGAGATTTTTTAACCCTTAAACTTTTGAGATGTTCCTCAAATTATGAAGATAGTCTAAGTTTTTGATGGATGAGTCACATGATTGGGGAACTCTTCATCATTCTTCAACATACCTTATCATGACAGAAAGTGAGATCGGAGTAATTTCCTCTACTTTCGACCCATTGAATATCTCGTGGAGAAAGAAGTCGATCATTCGGTCGACCACCCGTTGATCTGAAGGAAGTTCATTTGAATCTCGTGATCACTTTGCTTCTCGGTACTTTTCTACCACTAACAAGATCGTTCTTGAACTTGTTCTCTCTCAGTAACGCCCTCTTACTCTAGTTGGAGAATGAGTAAGATGGCAACTAACTCAACTACATACTGGGTGTGGTCGGATGAAAGGATTGATGAGTAGAGGTAAAGGGAGAGAGGATAAGAGATAAGGATGAGCTATCACTCCGAAACGAACGAGGATTGATGAGGATGGAAGAAAGGTCAATGAGATCGATTGACTACGTGTAAAAAGAGGCTAGTCAAGGAGAACGAATCGAATCATTGCTCAACCAGAGGGAATGACCTACCGATAGAGTCGTTTGACTGGTACTTCACTCAATGGCATCAGAACATTCGTTTCCCAATCCTGTGAATGATTCATTCCATCATTGTCTCCTCTGATTCTCTCTCACCTTGAATGGTCCAGTCTTCACATATCCATTCCCATTTCCGAGTAATTCATCCGACCACAGGACAGAGTCTGCCGGACGAGGAAGACCTGCATTATTTTGATCAATTTCGAGCTGCACAATCTCAATTCGTCTTTTGATCTCAATAAATCTGACCCTGATCGAGAGTGGAATCCCAATACGGAAGAAACGCGATTGCTCGTTCCTTCTGAAGGGCGATTTCGAATTGACGAAGGAATTCACGATGCCAAGGAAGGAAAGCCGGACCCCAATGGGCGCCTGAAATATTAATATTCTCCCATTTCATTTAATCTCATCAAAATGGCCTAATATAAAGCTTTGTGTTCAGAACGTCTTTCCCTCACCAGGAGCGCTATCTGGATAGTGGACGAGAGTATGCAGATCCCATGCAGTGATATTGTCGACCTGAAGATGATCTTTGATCTCTACTCCCTTCCCCTCCTTCTACCTCTGTGTTCTTGAGTATATTCATTGCTTCGAATACAGCTTTTCTCTCTTCTCTACTCATCATTCTCACTTCCCTTCGAATGGTCTTCCGAGGAGTGGCTCTCTTCTGAAATCTATTCATTCCTGGAGCGATATGGTTACTGTACATCGGCACTCCGAACAGAATCGATCGATAACCACCGTAGTCCTCACCGGTCTCTTCACTCCTGCCCTTACACAATTCTCTCTCGTGCATTTCTCGATAGCCTTCAGATATGAAGCTTGTTTCTCTGCAAAGAATCATTCTTCATTCCTCCTCAACAGATCTCTCGTGACCCTCAGCTTTGCGTGCGGAGAACAGTCAATGGGGCCTCCAGTGATAGTGAAAGTTATGGAACAACGGAAAGGCTCTCGCTTCTTATCCTATCACTAGTCGCTACTGTAGGGAAGGAGTACAGTACTCACTGGTTGGTTTCTCTCCCATTTCAATCGATATCCTGGCTTCCCTTTCCTCCATCCACATCTTCCTATGATGACACACCATGTCGAGTTGTTGCGATGAGAAGAAGTCCGTTTGGGAAGGGAGGGAATCACAATCGATCGAGGAATCTCAAGGAGGATACTGTATCCATCGGGATCGATAACTGACTTACCATCTAGGGAATTGTGAATAGAGGATAAGGCTGAGGGTAGGAAGAGATAGATACTCAATACTCGTTGAAAGATCATTGTAGATGGAGCATTCCCTTGAGATAGAGAGAGGGAGGGCTAACGAGAGAGTGAATGGGTAAGACGAAAAAGGAAGTCTAAGGGCGGAGTCTCAGTCCATTCCAGCGTTCTCCGACTATCACTCACGTACCTCTTACAAAAACAATAGTAACCTACCCCGTTGACTCATTCGTGTTCATCCCCGTTCTTGGAACCTGTTCGTTTCAAATCGTAATTTATTCGTTCTTTTTACGTTTTATCAACGGGATTCATCTGATTCAGTTCACGGGGAACACATGTAACAACAGATGAGAGAGGGTAGGTGACAACAATAAACATTAGGCTAACAGTCAAAAAGTAAATTAGAGCTAACAATCGAGAACTAAACAAAATGGGGAGCACTGGATAATGTCGGGTAACACGGATTTCAACGTAGACGGATCTTCTTATTTCTGTAGTGCCATCTGTTCATAGAACCATGGTTTTCCTCCTGCTCTCTGAGTGAGAATCTCACATCCATTGTCAGTAACGAGAAGAGTCTGCTCGAATTGGGCTGATCGCTTGCCATCCGACTGCAAGTTAAACCATTCATAAAGGTTATGAAGTGAACAATGCGTACGTATGATTGCGGAATAACTAATGATAACTGCATGATATGCGCCGATTCGATAAAAACTGTGAATCTCTCTCCTTCCCTTAACCAGTACTGACATCATAAGCCCTATCTATCACTTTCTCCTTCACACACAATAATGCCCATGACGACCAGTTTCTTGAAATGATTTCGACCTTTCTTCGCTGTTCTTTCCTTTTCGATTGATCACTTCAGCTGACTCATTCCTCCATTACCCGACTAGCCAGTCAAGCCATTCCTCTTCCTCTTCCTCCCTCAATGTGTCCTTTCCCCATTCTCACACTTCCTACCCCCTCGTTCAGAACAAATCGTTCTCATGGGCAAGTCAAGGGAAGATCATCTTGAAAGAACGAGCAGAACTACAATCTGAGGAAGGGGGGATAAACATACAGTGACGGCAGTCCAGTCATCAGGCCATCTATCATCAGAGTGTACTCCCACATTGATCATTGGCTCGATAGTGAATGCGTTGCCAGCCTGCATCACTCCCGGGGTAGAGTTGCCTGATAATGGAATGATCATGAGAAGCGCATCGGGCTCTCATTTCAACCACGTGTTCTCACCCAATCGCAACAACTACTTATCGACACTTTTTTCTCCCTTGCCCACCAACAACTCTATTGAGTTTTCTGTGAAAGAGCGAGAGAAATTCGAGAACGGCCCCTATTTTAGAACGTGAGCGAGGGAACGAGGAAGCACATGCTGTGCGGGAGAAAGAACAGCACTCTTGAAAAGAGTTCCAATCCCATTATCTTGTTCCATTTCGAATCAGAACTCAATTATCGACTAACCTGCATAGTGAGGAATGTTGGGAGCAGTGTGGAAGAGTCTGAAATGGAGATTCATGACCTCGTGTCAGTGCATCATTTGTGAAAAATTAATATATATTTATATATATATATATATATATATATATATATATATATATATATATTATATTATGTATGCAAACGACATCTGTGAGAATAACACATATGTCGTTTGCATACATAGGATTATTATTGTTAACTTGTCTATTTAAACCCACATCTATGATCTACCCAATCTCGACCAGCCTTCTCTCAGACAAACGAACACACGTCACACTCTCACTTTCTAATCACTCGCAAAAAGACAAGTTTGTGTCTCATTCTCTTCCTTGCCCCTATCCATAATCCACTCGTGCCATTCACTATGATTACACGAGAAAGAAGCTACTATTTCAAACTAGAGATGTGCATCCTACTTCATTTTTATCTTAGTTGATATCAACCCTGACAGAGGGAACGTTTCCTGACCTGTGAATTCCATGTCCAGTGAACGTCTTGACTACGGAGAATCCATTCGCATTCGCGTGCTTCTGAATAACATTTCCGATCTCACGGAATTTGACGCCCGGTCGAACTGAAAATCATAAATTTTGGAAAAGAAATAAGAACGAATGAAGAAAAGTGGTGAAAAAATATGTAAGGACAAAGTGAAGATTGTAAGAAAGAATGAAGGTAAAAAAAATCTTTTAATAACAAACCGATAGCAATGGCCTTCTCGAGACACTCGTATGTGATACGGGTTAGCGTTTGACTCTCCTTGTCAACCTAGAAACAACAGTGTTATCACTTTTCAATACATTTATTATTTTTTTAAAGAGGGCAACAAAAATAATGTCACCTTAGTTCCAGTGAAGAAAGTTTCGTTGAGATCACCGTGGAATCCACGATGGAAGACCGTGACGTCAACTGTAATGTTTTTAATGTAAATTTAAATGCAACTACACTGTGTGTGTGCTACCTTGTCTATGACAGTAGTGTGTCTAGAAAGAAATTTGCGCTAAAAGCTTTAATGAATTTATAAAAAAAAGGAGTACCATTGCAGAGATCTCCATCCTCCAGCTTCCTCATATCGGGAATTCCGTGGCAAATAACTTCGTTGACTGAAGTGCAGCAACTCTTAGGGAACTTGTAGTATCTGTAGAACAATTAAAATCACAGTTATTATGAGAACTTAATTGTTTAAAGAAACATACCCAAGTGGAGATGGATAGCAGTCCCTCTCGATGGCTGCTTCGTGCACAACTCGATCGATCTCATCAGTCGTCACTCCGGGAGCGATGGCACGAGCTGCCTCGTCCAGACACTGATGGCATCATTATCAAGAGTGGCAATTGAAGCGGAGCATTCCAAATATAAATATAATTTAAATTATTTGTTTACAGCAAAAAAAACCTCTTACCTCTCTACCCAACTTGCAAGCAACTTTGAGGCCTTCCTTCTCTTCGTCATTCAGAACCTACAACAGCATAAGTATATCTAGAAAACTACTAAATTTAAGAACGAATCACACCTTGACGATCCTATTGTTTCTAGCCTGTTGCTCTCCGAACGAGACTCCTTCGGGATGGAGGGCGTAGTCGGGACGAACAATGGAATCAGGAACGGCACGACGAGGAGATTGACGATGGGGACGGATACTGCCAGAGTACTGAAAATAGCTCGTTGGTGTCACGTTCTTCCAATGTACATTACCTTGAAATAGGGCCATGGATTGTAGTCCTTGGTGAGGTCGATGTGCATCAGCTTATGGATGTTCCAGTTATCCTTGAAGCAAACCTGGAAGTAATCCTTTTTAAAAAAACAATGGATAACTTTGAATTTAACTTTTAAAATGCATATAGGTTTAACAAACCAACATTCGCTACCAGTACTCGAGTAATACTGGGGAAATTGAAAATGTCTCACCTGGTTGCAAAAGAATGAATCTGGGAGCTTGAGAGAGATGCATGTGGGGCATCTCAGCTTTGCTGGCTCTGAGCAGTCGATCCCCTGGCAAGTCCTACCCTCCATAACTGCCGCCATTTCCTGCTATGAGACAAAACGATAATGGAGCTGCCACATCAAGCGATTTTAAATTCGAGTGCGACTACGCTAGGTGGTGCTTATCTGTGAGACCGGCTTGCTTGGCAAAACAATAACAAAACAAAACAAGAATTTTTTTAGACCCAACGATAAGTGCTCTTACAAGCGGTAGCTAAAAACACAAGAAAATAAAATATTTTCAAAATTGGCAAAGAGCGCGTGACAGCTTGCACGTTAGCGCGCGCTTATCAAAGCTCCGCCCTCCACATCGTGAACTGGCTTTTAAGAGGTCCTTGAGTTTCTTGTGGCTCTTCCTATATTTTCGAGCGCAATTTCAGTCGATTTTTGTTCCAGAGCGCGCTAATTTTGACTGCGAAAGAGTGCACTGTTTTCGCTTTCATTTTCATACATTCTATATTGCGTTGTTTCTTTGCCTCGATTCATCCCATTGGTTTGCAAGTTCAGTTCCTATGATTCAATAAGCTAAATGTATGCAGCACTCGCCATTGCTAATAGTAACGGTAGCTATTGCACTCTCCTCGATTTTCTCTTCTCGAGATAGAGACAAGTGGATATTCGGGGAAGAGAAAGCGGATCTCCCATAGTTCCCCTTCACTAGAGATCGAAAGTGATCACAAGAGTGATACTCTTCTTCCCTTATCGCACTCTTCACCATTTCTCCATTTCCTTCCCCTTTTCAGTCCTATTCTAAACTATGGTTTCCCTCTGTCGGAGTTGTCTATCCTACTCTTTCCCCTCCTTCCTTCTCTTCTCTCTCCATGTGTGCTCCTCCTCTCTCAACTCGAGTTGTCTCAATGCACCCTACTATTCATCCTTTCTGAATCACTCTCTTCTCTCATCGATTCGCTGCTTTCTAATCCTTCTTTCTCGTAGCTTCGGCTCATGCTGGCCCCTACAGCGGGAGGTCTGCTTCTCTTCATATCGGGATCGGCCTTCCTTGCTTGTCCCTTCTATCGACTCACCCTCAGAGGACTCCTCGGAGCGCATTGGGTATTACTCAATGCACTCACTGCCACAAGTCGTGAGTTCTTCCATGACCCATTTGGAGGAGAAACAAACATATTTTATTGTTTGTAGGTAGTATCCTATGCTTGCTGTATCGCAGGTTTACTGTAGACAGTAAAATAATGCGTCTTTTTCAGAATTCTCACTCTCCTCGACGTTTTTCGTTCTGCTTCTCGCTACAGTACTAGTGATCTGGGAAGCAGTGGCATTTCCCGGTGAGAGCTCACATCTGTGATAATCCCCTTAATCTGTTTTGATTAGCATCAGCTAGATTCGAGAGAACGGGTTACGGTATCTGGTTATCTCTTTGCTGAATCGATTCTTGCAGGTCGAGGAGAGAGTGAGTTGTGTGCCTTCTACTCGACTCTTACCGTACTCTGTCTAGCAGCTGCGGATGTTCTAGTTCTACTTCTCACCCAAACTGCCAGGTACGCTATTTATTTGATCTGACCTAGGATTGAACCATACGATTTGAGCTTCTGACTATATTCCATACAATGTCTTCACTAATTTTGTGGAAATGTGAGGCGCAAAGTTTGATTCAAAATTAACCTCTGGAACTGGAACTGAGAAGGTATTTGTTGCAGATTGGAGACGGGTCTCATACTCATTACTTCTCTTCTCATTTCCATCTTCCTCGTCCACACAATCGATCGACGGATACTGTCAGCCAAGGTTCGTTTACTATTCTCTATCTCCGTTTCGAAGATTCATTTGTCTCCATCAATCTCCGTTTCTTTCAGGATCAAGGTCTTCTCAATTCTTCTGATCTTCTAATCAATCCCCTCAATCCTCTGGAGACATTCGGTGCCTTCCCTCTTGCACATTTGGCTGCTCTCATCGCAAATGCTGCAATTCAGGTAGAGTGGATCAATAACAATTCCATATTTATCGATTTACGATGTATTTCTCGCATAAAAAGAGTAAAAATGAGTCGATATAATATTCTAGGTTCCCTTTTTCGATGCTCCGAAGATTTTCCTGCTTGCAATCTACATCATTCGATCATTGGGCACACTCTCCATTATTTTCATCCCAGCCAATTTCGGAGGATTCGTTCAGGTATGGAATCTCCACTCTTTCCAATCAACAGATATCGTACTCCAGGCGTGTAAACTATCGGGTCGAGCGGTCGCCTCTCGTCTCAGTAAATCGAGGGCGAGTAATGTTGTCATGAACATTACAACTGAATAGAGTATCTAGCATAGTTTTCTGTTTATACTGTATAGTTTATTTATTTTCTATCTAGTTATTTATTTCTCTGGATCCCAAATGCCCGCACCTTTTTTGACCAAATTTTTCGCATAATGTGTGTGCAATTGCTTACGGGTTTTTTTCTTTCGGAGTGATTGCAATATCTTTCTGTGATGACTAGATCGATCTTATCGATTCATATCCGATGGTACATGCCATGATAAAATGTCTTTATAATTCATAATATGCACTTTCGTATCGGGTACCCGTATGCATCTAAGTAGACGAAAATGATCCATTGGATAGCTAGAGTCGTAAGGTCTTCGTTTTTTTTTTCGAAATTAGACATCGGATGGTCGATCAGTAACTGGTCGATCGGGTAAACTGCGAGGACGACGGAGTATCGCCTCCTCTGGAATGAAGGGATATTTATTGATTGAATACAGTAATCCTTACCAATCTGCTGAGGAGACATCGGAGGGGAGATTGTGAAGGTTGCAACAGGATCGAGAATAACTTCTGCTGGTCTATCTGGTCGTTCTTCATTCAATATTTCATTGGATGAATGGGGAGAATTGAGATTGAAAGTAGCAGAGGGAGTTCTCGTCACAGTTCGATCGGAATCTTCCTCGGGTATAGGGGAGATCTGGGCAGCAGTGCCACCAAGGGCGATCGGATACTGTTGAGAGATCTGGAATCGATCAATTGGGTCATCTACCTTATTCTTCTTCCCTTACTTGACTATCTCCTAATATAGAATGATGTGCACTGGCTTCCCGTGATAGACCACCCGCGCTGTCTTCTTCGACGATTTCATCGAGAATGGGTGGTCTCTTCAAATGGTCGGCTCGATGATGATGATGAATGTTACGAGAGTCAATTCCTTCAATGGAAAATATTTGCAATCAGATCGTAATTGACTGAGCTTCTTACCAGGCATGCTGTAGTTGAAACCGGACGTAGTTGAATTAGTAGCGGAGAACGGTGAATTGAGAATGGAAGAGTCGAATGAATTGCCGAAGTCGATTGGGTCGGGCAATCTCCCATCTCAATTTTAGCTATTATATTTGGAATTTTTATGTAAAATTGCTAAATTGCTTTCAGTCACGAGAGCCGGTCAAAATATTGAATACCCGTACTGCAAGTCTGAGAGAATCCAGTTTCCTTCGTTTCGCTGTTCTTCTTCGATCCATATTCTCCAATTGCAGCCACTGAATCCGATCGACGCGATTTCGTGAAAGTACTGCAAGAAACGATTGAGATTGAGAAAGTCTCATCTGAATACACCTTGGAAAATTAGCAGACCTGCTTTGACTGAGCCTTCTGAATCTGTGCCTCATTGAACTAGGGAAGTTCTTCAGTCCACCCGAGTTTGCGTCGACGATCTAAGATAGTTCAGTGGATGGGAAGAAGGGGGAGGGGGACATACCTCCTCAATCACAGGCTCACTCTTCACAGGAACCATGTGCACTTGTTCATCTTTCGGAGCGAGACTGTAAATAATCAATAGAGATAACTTTCAAAAAATTTAAAAAATGAAAATTCGTACACAAGATGAGCAGCTGATCCAGTGAATTGAGGACCACCGTGAGGACCCTGAATGGAAGGGATTGGTAAGGAAGAATGAGAAGAGGGAATGGACCTTCGGAACGGCATTCTCTGGATAGAGAGGATCTTGAATCTGCGTCTTGAACCTGTCCATCTTCAGAGTTGGAACTTGATCGAAAGTGTCGTCGACAATGGCTAGAGCTGTCTGCAAAGAGAAATTGAACTCAACGGATAACCGTTCAAGAGATATTTTTCTAGTTCGGATGCCTACGAATCGTGTATGAAAGGTCTCACCGCGATATTCTTGTCAATTAGGGAATTGCACTCGAAATGATCATCATCCTGAATGAATCCACTTTTGGGGAGAAAGAATTACCTCAAAACCTGACCATTGACCCTTCAGAATTCTCAATCAATTTGGACGATCAAGTTCGTTTTGAGTAGCTCGCAGGTCTCTTCACAAACTGTGAGAAGGGGAACTGGATACTTTTATGTCAAGTAGGTCAAAATCGCACGGAAATGTTTGAAAAGTAAGGTTTCTTAGCTTTTTAGTGTTGCTGCGCAGCTCCCCATCATATATTTTGTGTACGCTGATTTTAGAGGATTTTAGAAGAAGAGAAAATTATTTTTCGATTTTTCTCTGAATTGTCAAAGCCTCTCAAAAATTTTGACAAAAATTTAAACAATTTGCAAATCATCTGCAGCAGAGGGGATTCGAACCAGGGTTCGGGCAACATGGCTAGCGCTCTACCACTAGACTAATTGCGTCGGCTTTCTCGCTAGTAATCGAGCACACTATGAGTGGCATACCAAGAGTCTCTCTTTAAAATATCAGAAAATAAGTAAAAATTAAAGTATGACACGACGAGAACATTTCGAACTACCGCACTTCACCCATTGGATTGAGAAGCGACTCGGCCACCTTCATCCATCCTGACAATGAAGAGTTCAAGAAGATCATACAATGAACACTCACCGACGTAGAATACAAATTGGAGCACAGTCATGAAGGGAAAGACGATATCGAGCTGAAGAGAGGGAATGATTGGAGAAAGGAGGAAAGAAGTATTGACGACTCACGACTGCTTTGTTCTCTGCTTCATTTCCTATGATGAACTGTCGACCGACGAGGGCGAGAAGGAAATAGATTGTGACTGCG
Source organism: Pristionchus maxplancki (assembly GCA_900490775.1). Lineage (NCBI taxonomy): Eukaryota > Metazoa > Nematoda > Chromadorea > Rhabditida > Neodiplogasteridae > Pristionchus > Pristionchus maxplancki. The sequence goes on from LS531849.1 coordinate 1,719,355, forward strand.
AAGTAGACGACCTGAAGGAGGAGAGGAGAGAGGAGAAGAGACAGGGAGTACCTGAGGGTATGCAACAGGCACTGGCACCCAATCGAAATTGCACAATGTTTGAAGATTCGTTCTGAAGTTCTTGAATTCCACGAGGATTTGCATGAGAGCAGGCTCGGATTTGACCTGCAAGGAAGGGATTTCATCGTGTAACGCCCTTCATCGACGCACATTGTTCGTGTCTCTCAGTCTGAATGCGAGATTTGATGCCCAATTAACAGGCAGCCAATACTTATTCAAATTCTTGTCGAGCTCCACTTTCTCGAAGATTTCCTTCTCTTCTTCTTCCAGGAAACCTGAAACGTTAGAATACAGCGTTCGTATGTGGCAGAGAAAGTCAAAATAGATACGTTTTGAAGCCACTGTTGTTCACCTGACAACATTTCATGCGCTTTGAACGAACTTTCACACCGTCGGAATGATGAAGAGACCACAAAGAGTACATCCTCTCACCTGCTTGAATGATCGATTCTAGATTGGGAAACCTCCGTCGAACCTTCACTGAAATATCTCGAAACACGAGAACCTCAAAATATTGTTATCTTCAGTTTGGTAGAAGGTGTGAACCTGTGAGAGACAGAGATATCGGACCATGGCTCTTCTCGCAATGGTATCGTTCTCGACTGTTCCACGGACAGTCATCGCCACTGTGATAGCTGAACTGAATGAGGAGAGGATGAAGGATGAAGAAGAAGGAGGATGGGGGAGGATAATCAACGAACTTCTCAATATATCCCATATTATCGATGATTCTCGTCCATCGAGCAACGACGATATTAACGAAGAAAGCGAGAATGAAAGTAAGGGGAATCCAATCGAATCGACCACTGATGTGATGGGCCAGTCGTTCGAAGACTCTGAAGAGGAATTGATTGAGAAAGGCAGAATAATTCCTATGTTTTTAATTTGGGTTATTTGACAACAGAGATCAATGAAAGTAACTAAGTGTTAATTCATCTTTGTATGTACATCCTATTTTCTGAATTTAATGCGTTTACATCAGGGTGCATAAATAGTTGGGAGAAGCAATCATTCCTTCTTCGATCACCCATCTCGCAGCCCTTGTTCATTCCATTGAGTTCGAGCTACTTTTAATCGCTATCTCGCACGCTTTCTCTCATCTTTCTTCACTTTTACGGAGATCGCGCACCACATTCGAAGTACATTCGATCCTTTCATCTCTCTTTTCTCCCCCTTTCCATGGCGTGAAAACAAAACGAACGTGTTGATATGGGAAGTGATTGATGGAGTTATCGAATCGGATTGATTGATTTCCCATGGGGGAAAACCCCTCCGGATATTTGCTTCCAATTCCAAAAGGAGCGCAATCTAAGAAAGGTGATCAAAACACCCAAAACTTCTAAAGATTGGAATAGAACGACAAACAAGGAAGTTTGCTTAGTCGTTAGATCTATGATCGATAAAGATCTCCTGATGCAAAAATGTTGCGGTTCCACCATAGATCAGTGAAGAGTGAAGGAATGAGTGCAGACACGTTAAAGAAGGATGAGAAAAGTACGTGATCATCATCAAGAATAAATTGAAGATGATTCGTCGTGGTACAAGGAGAAGATTGATTAGTCAGTGAGGGGAATGCACACCTCTGTCCATCGGGAGTGAGAATCCATTCACTACGATAGAAGACCATTACGGCGTAGTAAGTGAACAGCCAGAGAAACAGTTCCTTCCATACCAATCGCCAGATTGAACCTCAAATATTTCAATATGTTCATCAGACGAATGGAACGGAGAATAAATGATAGATCCATTAAAAGCAGACTATCTAATGAGATGAACAAGATGTGAAAGAGTAATAATGGATTGGTTTTTACCCCTCCATCTGAATAGAATCTTGAAGGCATTGAACCAGCTGTTGCGAGAGACGTCGAGGTTGTACGAAACGGTCATTGCGAACGGAGGAGTGGGAAGGAAGAGAGGGTAGGGAGGAGGAGGAGAGAGGGGAATGGGAAGGGGAGGAGAAAGTGAAACGATCTCTCTCAATCACTGATACCATCAAGGGAGCTGCTGCATAATCACTCTCCTCTAATCGTGCACTCTCTCTTTTCCCTGTTCAATTGAGAGAGTAAGAAGTGAAGAGAATATGAGTTCATGACACTCGAACTGGTCATTGTTTTGTTGCAGATGTTCAATGGGATGTGTAGATAGTTATTTATCGGTGGTTTCCCTGCTATTCAAAGAACGTTCTGATTCAAATTTGAAATACACATTTCTGAACTCTACGGAGTCTTTTTTCACACTTGGTGGTTTTCTTTCAGTGCATCTCTCTAGTCCCCAACCAAAAACCTTCGATGATTATCTTCAGATTTCATGCTCCGATAGCAGTTTCGATTTGAGTGGTGCGAACTCTTCGTCTGGCAAGCAGAAGAGTCATGGCCACAATATGTTTACCGCCGATGAAATTTTAATGAACACAGGCCATCAGAATAATCATTCGATCAGTTTCGTCATAATCAGATTACACGAATCATTTGTGTCCATTCCGACGACACTTTTCAACCCCGAATCATTCGAAAATGGACAGAAAGTGAACGATTCTGGACAGGGAGGTAAGATTGATTTCGTCTTTGAGAGTCCAACGTACGATCATCTCAATTCAGATGACTCTGTTATAGAGGGAATGGATCTCAGATAACTGGGCAATGCATAAAAAGGGCACAACGCATAATGCCAAGCAGTGCTAAACACGTGCAAAATGACGTCACAGGGCAAGAAAGAGTTTCTCAATGTTTGTTGATCAAAGACCAACTTCTCTTGTCTTCTATTTCTCATTGAACATTCGAATCTCCTCTTTCTCCTTTTTTTTTAATCTCTTTGTGAATCTCCTCTTTTTAAAATTCTCATTATCATATTATGATTAAATTCATTGTCTTCTCAGACCTATAAAAGTCCCTTCCCTCCCCTCTTTCCTTATTTCCTTCTCGTTCTCTCGTTCGTAGTGGTCGGCCCTCTCTCTCCTGTGAATGGAGAATGGAATACACTCTGGATTCGAGTTATTCGCCCAATCAATCAAGTCAGTTTGATCTACCAACTTCTAATCTCTAATTCTCCTCAGACGAAAGATGAATTGGTCTCAACGACTGGATCCATTCTCGCATATTCTGAGAGACGCAGCTCTTCCTTCATGGGAGAAGCTGAGTATCGACGAGAAGGAGGTCGGATTACGGTAGGACAGATTATTGATCTACTCCCTGATTCAGGAATGGCTGGCACGTGCTCGAGAACTAGAGAGAACTGATCAGCAGAGGAAGGAATTCGTGTCTATTAGAGGGTACGGTAGACGAGGATTACGGTAGATGAATGAATCGATTGATAGGAAGAGAGGAATCACCCGTGGAAGAGCCGGTCGAGTCAGGACTACTCGGAATATTCACTTTCGGTGAAACTACCGTAATCTTGAATGTATCTGATGGATCGATAATTGCAGTGGTGTAATGGAAGAAGATCAAGATGAAGAGGATGTGGAGGAATTCGAGTTTACTGGAGCAATTACCAATCGAGTGGATCCTGATCCCGATGGAGGTACGATAGAGAGAAGGGATTATCGATTGATGACGTCATCATTCTCAGATATTCCCGCTGTTCCGACTGTCGATTTGTGGATGGTTGAGAAATTTGAGAGAGACAAGAGAAGAGTGGCCGGGTGGATCAGAGGACTGACGAGAAAGCAAATTGTGGTGAGGATACGGTATCTAGTCATTACTGTAGTCTATCCCCCTGCCACTCAGGAACTTCGTTGGCTTATTCTCTCGGTGCAGACATATGGAAGGAACGAGAAGGAATGTCTGCTCGCTGAGATTGGAATGGATGAATTCACTCTGCAAGAGGGAGTACTTGATAGAGTGAGAAGAAGAGAGAAGGGAAAGATCAAAGATCAATCATAGATGACAACGATAGTCTCTGATTGGAGAATGGATAATCCTATTCTCGAATCTCGTGCTATCTTCCATGCTAATGAGACCCATGAGATTCCACTCAATCATCAGCAACATGATATTCACAAGGTACGGTAGAGAATAGATTACGGTATATCGATTGTCTCACTCAGGTTCAACTCATCGCTGAGATTCTCGGTCGCATCGAGCCAACCATCGCTAAGCAGCAGGTATTGTAGTTGTCAATACATAGTTCGATCGATTGACTTTGAATGCAGTCAGTCTCTGTTGGTCTCTATCGTCCTCCGAAGGGAAGTTCATCTGAGAATGGTCTGCCTGCAATGGATCGATTGAATGTGGATGATCCAGGTGTCTCCCTCCTCTATTCCTCTCCTCATCCCTTATTCCCTTCCCTTCAGACGATCAATTCATTTCCACTGATCGACGTCGTCCGATTCTCGTTCTTCGTCATGAATACTACGCAGTCACTGAATCTCTCCTCTCATTCAAGAAGAGAATGAGACTCGACTATCAAGGTACCGTATTCTCCCACTTTCCAACTTACCGTATCCCTCAGGGTTTCCCGTCGATGAGAATCGATTCATTCTGGCTGAAGCATTTATCGAAGCGGTTGCTTCTGAATTGAGGGGAGAGCCGATGGAAAACTTTGATCAGGTGATTTATCTATGCTCCTCAAAAATCTAACTTCCCTTCAAGGTTCTGAGTGAATTGGGGAAGCCAATGGAGGCAGATTTCGCCACTCAATGGGAGAAGAAAGACGAATTATTCTGCAAATTTCATGCAGAGAGAAAGAATGCATGTTGTGCTGCTGGTGAGTGAGAAATACAGGAGAATACAAATTGACCCATTCTCATTACAGTAACCGCAGCACGGGCCATCTTCATCATGATCTTCTCTCTCGAGAAACTCATTCGTGACGAGTCAATCTGATCGATGGATACCGTAATCCATCTGTTGATCAATGTAATTCATCGGTGTTCTAAACATAGTCTAAAACCGAAATCACTTCTAATCATCTTCTAACCATACGGTTTCCCTTATTTCGTGTGGTTCATTCTGCACTCCCCTCTTCCGATAGAGTATCCCCTGATATCGTCCCCCTACCACTTCTTCTGTGATAAAAGATTGTGGTTGTTGCAAACCGGATTCATTATCATAAACATAATCAACAATCAATATTGTGCATAGTAGACATGACCAATCTGTACATTAGCTAGCAGGAGCGGGGGGGAATAAATATGAGATGTATAAAGCCCGAAATCGTACAAAAAGCTCTAAATAACAATTGGTAGAACAATTGGCTTTAAAAAAGTACCTGGCAGCTTCATGCCCTAGTCTTAACTAGTCCTGCCTTCTCAAATGGATCATTCCAGTCTGTACAATCGGATAGGATTCTATTCTCCATCCAGTCTTCCTTCGTCAGAGATCGATGAGTGAGAGTATCCGAGAGACAACCGAACATGCTTCCTGCAATCAACACTATCAATTCGAAGTCATCTTGAATCAATCGTCACTAAGAGTAGGCGCTCGAAAACGTGACAATTCACAATCATCCCTCTCACCTCCCAACCAGGCCATCCATGATTCCATCCTACACTTCTCCAACAGATAGAATCCAACTGAGTCCGTTGTCTTCAGTTGTCGGGTCTCTCCCAGACGAACTATTTCAGCCTGAAGATGTTCACGGATCGATCAATACTCCTCACTACACATACCTTCAATCGTGGGAGGAGTCCGGGCATATGTGCGAGTCCTCCAATAACCAGTAGTCGAGAGAAGAGCTTCTTTCGCAGATCGAGTGGGCACTAAAAATATTGAGATAACATAGGGGGTTCTACCTTATCTTTTCAATTGTTTAAATATACGTACTCTAGCTACGATATTGTGAATCATTTCGTGTAATCCAGGTTCGTCTTCACTACTCGAATCGAAGAGAATCTCAGCTGCCAATTCACTTCAAGAGATCAAAGATCAGGACAACTCCTCGTATACACCAGACAGAGGTTGGAACATGACTCACCGTACATATCCGGGTACAACGAGCATTTCCGTACCCATGGGAAGAATCATCTCAGATGGTTCGGGATCGGGTTTCTCTCCTATTCGAAGAGAATCTGCACGCGACATTCGAGTCACGAATAGACCTGCAACAATAAGTCACATCTAAGGTTCCATAAACTCCAAATTAAGCATTACTCTACTTCAGCTGACTAATTATTCTCACCTCTGACCAGAATATCCTCGAGTAATTTGGCCTCTTCAATCACATGCCAATCTCCCATTGAAAGAGGACGACGAGATCCATCCACATCCTCTACTATGCCATCCTGCATTCACAATTCTCTTCTCTCATTGCTCATCTCCATTCCCACCTTCTCTAGTAGTTCCCTCAATCTCTTTGTGACTGCCTTCGCTCCTTTCCCCACTGCTTCCCATTGACTGAGCATCGTGATCCCCTCTGCTATTGGCATCGCACAAGCTTCTGTCCATCCAAGGTCGAGAACCTGAGGAAGAAGAAGAGTAGAAAAGGAGCGGGGAGGTCGAAGGGGAAGGAATACTCACGAGTGCAGTGGTGGTGTTGAATGGGAAGGTGGCCATGAGATGAGAGGGAGCGAATAGAATGGAAGGAGCTTCGAGCATTTCGAGGACGACTACTGTGATAGCCCGACGGATGTGAGAAGGAGTGAGAAGAGACTCGACGATGAGCACACGACGTTCACGAGGAACAGTGAGGAGATGACTGGAGGGAGAGGGGATGAGAGAACGATAGGAGAACTATTACTCACGTGAAGTAAATATGCTTGAAGAAATGGAAAAGACGGGACAGTGATGATCTCTTTGTTTCATCGATTCCATTGAAGAGATCACGCTTAAAAAACAACTTATTGACTCAGAAATTCACTGAATTGAAGAAAAAAAAAGTTTAATAAGTACCTGAATAATAAGAGCCTCGTCGATGTATTCTGTGCGAATGATGTTGCGAGGGCTGAACTCACCTGCGAATCCAATTCTGAAATAGTTAATTTGATAAAAGCAAATAAATTGTGAAATAAACCCGTGGTGTCGAGCCCGCATCGACTTGAGAAATCGAAAGAAGAGCTTACTTCGTCAGTTGAGCTCCGATCTCGATAATTACGGCAGGCTTATTTCCATCAATGTTAATAGCGTGTTGGAGACTGAGAGGGGTCGTCGACATGGAAGACAAAGATCGGCGTGTCGATCCAGTTCCCACTCCCCCTGTTGACGACCGAGAATACGTCCGAGTGGACTCAGTTCCCGACTGAGCCATCGAAGAAACCTTACGCAAACCTGCAGTAACTATTTACTAGCCAAGTAACAAGTAATATGTATTAATAGGGACAAAAAATCAAGAAAATACATTGATCAAACATTATTATAAACTGTGCTCTATCGGACTGTCGGAATTAGCCGCGTTGCGTTTTTTTTGCGTTGCGTCGCGGCAACAACTTTGCATTTCCTAGGATTCTTTGCATTTTTTCTCGAATTGGTCTGGATCGTGGGGATCATTGTTACCTCATTTATTCCAGATGGGGCGGTCGACGTCGGATGAGCGATTCATCGCTGTCTGCGTTGGCAAGGGGCGCCTCTATCGGGTGGGAAATGCCGATGAAGTGCAGTACAGTTGAGTGCATTCACTTGTCTGTTCACCGCCAGACTTTTTCAGGTGATGACGAGGTTGATCGGCCTCTCCGAATTGGCCAGTGGGTGACTGTGGATGCCGAGCTAGGGGAAATCACTAAGATCACTGAGGTGTCTGATTACGTGCCGACAGAAGTTCGCAACGGAGTTTTATTTGTAAGTTGGAACTCGATTTTGTTGTTGTTGGTGGTTATCAGTTTTTGCTCGCAGCTCGACGTCAAAATTGAGTTCCGTCAATCGCCCCATGGTTGTGCACTTAGTCTGGCACGCTGCCCTGAACTATCGGAGGATATTTTCGTACCTGAGAATGTTGATCTTTCTGCATTTAATCTGCATGATGAGTACGGGATAGTCATTACACCGTGAGTTATTCCAATTGATATTTGTCAGTTCATTCGTATTTATTGCAGAGCTACACAGTCCGAGATAAACTTGTACCATTTTGAGACTGGCGGAGATACTCGTTGGAAACTTTACCTTGATCAGGAGGAAGCGTTTGAGGAGGTTCAGAGACCTGTGAAGAAAAGTACGATCAATAGCGAGGAAGCCGTTTCTGGTGTTCGTTTCTTTCGTTCCGTTCTCAGCATTCAGTTATTATTCATGTGCTCTAATTCACGATTTCATTTTTTAAGATTGTTCGTCGAACGGGAATCATCGTCGGAGTATCTGCATGTGGCCGAAAGCAGTTTGTGTACACCCCGGAAGAGCCTGTAGGTATGGATGGCATTATCACAACTGGATTAGGAGAGCCTCTCGAGATGGGCGATTGGATTAAATTCGACGTCAGGTTCGTTTGTTTTCTTTTTAAGTTTAAAAGTAGCTTTGCAGTGCGGAGGAAGCGCAGCGTATTTTTGTTCACAAGGAGAAAGTAAACTTCACTGTATTAGATTACCTTAAAACAGATCCTCTCCTTCCGACTACAGTTAACGATAAAAAAGGATCGATTGAGGCATGTCAGAATGATCATTACGTACAACGTGGACCAATTTATTGATAATTCTCGACTTTAATTATTCAGTTACTTCTGGAAAACTTCTTATTCTCTCAAGAGTGCCGTGCAGTCTCCAAAAGAAGTGCAAATATGATCCGCCATCGAGAACTTGGCATTATTGCGGATTCAGAGAGATATCTGGACAAGTTCAAAATTGGCAGGTCTGTGCCTTATCATATCTTATCATTCGTGTAGTAGAGTAGGACGAGATTGCCTCCTTTACCATCGTCCATTTCAGTCGTCTTGACATTCGAATTGCTCGTACTCGACAAGTGAAGATGCACGATACGATTTGGGCTGTGATGAGTGCTAAGCCGAACAAGGGAGGGACGGTTACGAGGAAGCCTCTTGTAGAAGTGAGAAGAGCTGAGTGAGTAGAACTCATGGAGATAAGAGCAGAATGGATTTTACACAGATGCGCTCCTTCTCCCATTTTATCTCTACCGATCAACAATGATGTATCTAAAATAGGCCAAGAAACTGTCCTTGATTGGAGAAACTACAATGGCAGGTTAGTGGCACTTCCGGTGTACAAAAATTAAAATAAGTAGAATTCAGTGATAAACGTGAAGCTATTTTTTCGTACAAGGATATTTGTGTTTCTCATCTGAGGTGATTGTATTCGAAGCATGAAACAAATTTAAAAGAGACAATATTGTTTTGCTAAAATTATCTTTTCAGCGAGAATAAGGAGAACATGATGAAGTTGGCTCCCCCCACAAAAAAACCTAATGCACCAAATAGAATCGATCTAGAGAAAAAGAACAAGAAGTTCAAGTGAGTTATCTAATATTAGTTCACTTTATTTTTATTTTTACTGCTACGAATGCTCACAAGTATGCGAACTGCGATGTTACGGTGATTTCGTTGATTGGTTTTTTTTTCAGTTGTACTAGCACTGGACCTGGAGGTGTGAAAAGTGTCGATTTGAGAAACGTGCGTAATGAACAGCCGAAGAGAGTAAGTGAACTTCATATAATACGATTACAATTTGAATCAATCGGATCGCCATAACAATGATCTTTTTTTTATTTTGATAGCAAATGGATATCTTGTTTCAGTACCGTGCATTCGTTACTGGAATCTCTGCCATCAAGACATATCTTTGGGTCTGTGATGAAGTTAATCCAAGAAGATCTACCATGTACATTCTAGCAGAAAATAATACCCTCCAAATGGGGCAATGGATTGAGGGTTAGTTTGTTGCTGTGTATGTTACCTAGTACAGATTGTATATAACCAGAAGATATTGATAGGAAATACTATTTGAGGTGACTTCAAACGAATGCTCATCACTCATGAGAATTACGTGCAGTTTGTGTGTATGGAGGATAGTTGGGAATCGATTGAAAGTCCCTTTGATATCGACACGAAAAGAAGCAGAGATGACGATGGATTCCAGATGGTCGTGGTTAGTTGATGATTGATTACTCCTCCCGTGTTGATATTATGTATTCCAAATGGGATTATGATTCGTACATTCTGTAGGTACGTGTCAATGCGTCGTATTCGGCTGAAAAGAACTGCATGATCAACAAGTATATCGGAGAAATGACTGATCCACGGTGAGTTTGAGCCTCCCATTGCGATTGTGAGAATAGAGTGAAGTACGGAAAATATATATTCATTTTCAGGCGTCTGGTTCCTCGTGATATAATCGACCGGGAAATGTTCAGTGCTGTAATCACTCTTTCTAGACGACGAAACACGTCGTTCTACGATTGGACAATCGAACGATTGGTTAGTTCTGTGGGCACTATAAAGATAATACTTATATATGATCTCTGGTTTATAGATTTTTTCTATTTCTGTTGGCAACTTCCTTCTTTCTCGCTGTCCTCGCTGATTTTCGCGTGCTTCAAATTAGGGCTGGCTAAGCGGTTGCGACATAGCGACGTCGCAATGGCGAGGGAAAAGGTTGCGACATCGCAAAAACGTAGCGACGTCGCTACGAGAGGGGAGCGGTTAGAGAAAGGCGAGAGAGCATGTGAAAGGAAGAGGGTCTCATCTCTCTCTCGTAGCGACGTCGCTACGTTTTAGCGACGCCGTAACCTCCTCCCTATCCGTTGCGACGTCGCAACCTAGAGAGGGCGCTATTGCGACGTCGCAAACAACGAAATGACAACACTACTTCAAATGCATAGATCCATAGGGGAAAATAGAATATTGAATATTTTCCATAGCTAGGCAATTTACAGAGTTAAGAATGGTAAAAGGAGGTATCAAAAAACAATAAGGTTGGGCGAAAGATCGAGTAAAAAACATCGAAGTATTTGCTATTTTAGCCATTTTTTCTTCGAAAGCAATTAGGAATGCATTTTTTTTCACTAGAAAATCACAAGGTATGAGTTAGTTAGACCTCAGATTTGAGGGTACCTTTTAAACTCTGACATTTCCTATTTGTGTTGACTTGAGTAATGTGTTTGCAGGAAGCTGCTTCTTCCTTCGAGGTTCAATGCAGATCTGAACAAGAGAAAAAAGTTAAGATTGTGATGGAATCAAGAGTTAATAAGGAACGAAGAGGAAAAGATGAAGAAGATGTAGTGGAGAAGATGAAGACGATGAGAGTAGTGAGTTGTGGGGGAGTATTTGCTTAATTAAACAGATTCATTAATTATGATAAGGCCAAGGTATAGGATCTAATTCGCGTTTTAATAGTATCGATGAATGATCAATGGAATAGATTTGCAATTACTCTTCCAGCGGGCTACAAAGTCGAGAAGCAAAAGCAGATCCAGTAGATCGAGGGGAAGAGAATTCTACGGTGGAAGAAATAATAATGATCACAATTACTAAGATTAATTCCGAATATCCCTTAATATAAATTATTTCTTCAAAATTTAACCATTTGTGTTGTTTTCACTAAAAGTGTGGTGTGAAACACTAGGTTTAATAGTTCTTTTATCGTAGTTGTGGTAGTTTCATGTGAAATGTATTAGGACTTACGCGTTTCACTCTGGATTTGTATCGAAGTTCATACTAAACAACCCGATGCTCAAACACATTACTTGTCCGGTTACCCATATCACAGTTTTAATTCCATGACTGGTTTATTGAGTTTTACGAGTTGTTTTTAAACCATTTCCGGTATAGAGATCGAAGTGCATAATCAACTACGTGATCTTCAATAATTTTATATTCCTGTTACCCTGCTTTCCCCATGTTAAATCTTGAACAATAAAGATGTTTTTTAGCACCGTGTTGAGTTAAATCGCAAGACGTTCGAATCGTCTGTGCTACCTCATTTCTTCCTGCTTTGTTATTCTTATAATTATTAATTTTCAGATGTCTTGTTAGCAGCAGGCGATAAGCACCCGATTACTAAAAAAATGAGCGAAACAGAAGCATTATTCATATGCGTGGCGCCGGGACGATTTTATGGTGGGAGGGAGTACCCCACTGATGTCAAATATGGTGAGAAGTCAACCTCCCTTTCAGTGTCATGTATATGTATTTACTAATCATATCCAGAGGATCGGTCTCGAACGGAACCTCCAATCGTTCCCGGAGATTGGGTGAATCTCAAAATGCGAATGCAGAATGGAATTCAATCTGCAGTGTCATCGTCCAGGAGTGAACCAGCTCTCAAGACGATCAAGCACGAAGGAAAGATATATGTGAGTGGCATATTCCATCTCTTTCTATCTAAGCGGTCGTGATCGGAGACTGCATTCCGAATTGCAGCTCGACGTTACAGTCGCCTTCACGAAAAATGATTTGTATTCAGAAGACATGGACGATTACGTGAGTTTTGCTTAAGAATTTCAGGGAAGTGATTAAAAATGGGATCATATTACAGATCTACGTTCCACCAATCGCAAACGTTGACGATTTCGAATTCGACGTCACTTACGCCCTCCTTGTCACCTGGTAACGGATCAAATAGAAATTTATTTCAGTTCAGAAGTTTTGAAGATCTGTACTATTAATAAACCAGATCGGCCTCTGTGAATGCGCGTGTTTGACTACCTTCTCCGGGTCACATAAACTAGTAGAAATAGCGAAATATTATGAAATCGTTTGAATAACGAAACCACAAACCACACCACCACAACCACAGTCCGAATAGTACGTGAAAAGTAACGTACTTTTTTCTGGATTTTTTGAACAAACAAATAAAAACCTACCCGTATTTTTAAATTTTTTTAGAGGGAACTCAAGTAAAACCTACCCGTGTTTCCACGTTTTAAACCCAAATTTCAAAACCTACCGGCATTTGGACGTTTTTAATTAGCTACATATTCTACCTCTGCCACCGTTGTATGCGGAGACGACACCCTCTCGGTGTTAAATATTATATGGAATTTGTAGTCATCGCTAACCTTTCTTCTTTCAGGATGGACCCAGCAGAGCGAAATTTTTGCGCATCGAAAACTGGCAGCGGCTCAAAAGCACGATGGAAACTTGCTGTGAATAATAGATCAGATGGACAGACTACGGGATTGCCAGTTGTACGTTTCATTCTAGCTCACAAGTAATTCTAAACGTATACTCTGCACCCGAATGGGAGTCGTAACTAAAAAAATTTCAGAGTCGGCTGGGCTACTCGTTCGTGTCAATGAAACCAACGATGACTCTTATGGGACTGGTTGTAGGACAGGTAAGAATAGAGAGAGGTGTGAGATTGTAAATAGATTAGGGTAGATAAAGGTAATATAAGTTTAGAGAAGGGACATATGTTGTTGGACCCTTTGGTATTCACTATTTCTTGCGGTGGAGGATCTATCCATATTCTTCAGGACTCGAATGACAAGCGCCGTTTCTATGTGTGGTGTCCAGGATGTCCTCTCCACTACGATGGAATCGTTGTTGAGGATCCAAAGTGTTTACTCAAGATCGGGAAATTCATCCTATTCAAAATCGAGTGAATCTTTTATTATTATTATTATTGTGATTCATTCGTCTATGTTATCTGTCTTATGCTTCCCATTCAGTCGTCGTGAGTACAACGACGTCTTCGTCCATCGAGATGCTCGTCACTTCTACATTCTCTGCTACGAAGGAGTCGAGAAGCCTCCGTGTGAAGTGTACGTCACCAATGTGAATGCAGAAGAGAGAAGGGGCAAGTGTATCATCAAGGTACGACGAACGAAGAGCAGGGAGGATGAATATATTGGTGTATTCAGATGATGGTCGTGGACTTCACTCGTCGAACCTCTGATATGACTCGAGTTAACGATAATGGCATCACCGGATTCATCTTCACCCATCTCAAAATAGCGATATCTGATGACAAGGGACTGTTGCACAAAGTGCCTGAGGGACAGTGAGTATTGTTGAGAGTGTCTGAGAGATAGAATGGGGTCCTTTCAGTATGTGCAATTTCATGCTCATTCGTCAGAAGCCAACGGAGCCATGGATGACTCAATGGTGAGGAGAGATTGGTCCTTGTTCGCTCAAATCGATGAGGTCTATCTGAAGAGTGTTGATTAAGGCGAGTGCACGAAGTCCATTGTATTCGTCGACCGCCTCCGCCCAAGAGAATCATCGAGCCGAAACCAGTGAATGGAGTGACTGAAGCAATCAACAAATTGTCAGTTGGTTTATGCTTTGTATTCTTGTTATATGCGTTGTGTATTGGTGGACAAATGAAAAGGTCGCATTGGGTTGGTGCGTATTCATAGAATAAGCATCTCTTCTTCAGGAGCGTTGACACGAGAGATCGACCGCCCCCCGTTCAGGTGCAGTTAATGCATTGAAAATATAAATGTTAAATATGTGTATGACAACATTATTCTAACATAGGATGAAGTGATTCAATTTATTGTAGACTGTTCGATCGAAGAGTGTGGAAGTTGATCGTGTGACTGAACGACGTATCGAGAGTGCACCCGTGACTCCTCCTTCTCCTCCTGCCATCCCATCAATTCCATCCATCCCATCCAGCCCTTCCACTCCCTCCACTCCTCTCACTACTCCATCCCAAGGACTATTCGACGATCTGGATGTCGATGAACACGTGAGATACCATTTTTACCATCTGTGAATTGGGAGAGCATTTGTCAAGATTTGGGGTAGTGCAAAGATAATTCAAATGTTCGTATTGCAAGGGAACGGTGTTTTTTTCAAGGTAGCTGAATGAAAATTTTCAAACACAATATTATATACTATACTTCCGCTATTAATCTAACACGTTCGTCTACCATTGCAGATCGCATTCGTGGAAGCGTATTGCAATCGGAACGATGCCGTCTATCTGTGGATAGTGGACGATCCCCAACAGGCAGTGATATGGGGATGCAAGGGAAAGAAAAAACCACTCGTGGGATCGTTCCTCCGAGGTGAGAATGGGGGGGAGGGAAGGAAGGGATGGGATCGTCGTCCTTTCAGGCTTCTTCAAACAACAGGCCGATGGTCGTCTCTACTGCAATATGGAGGACTATGAATCGTGCGGCGCCCCCGCCAGCATAAAAGTGAGAGAAAAGAAGTGACGATTGATCTTTGATCTCTAGTCTCTGCAGGTCTTCGATCGAAGTGGTCATGCGATAGTTCGCACTGACGTACTGTCGGAGAAGACTTCGAAGGGCGAAATTGTGTGGATGAGCAAGTATCTCGGATTGGTTGAGGATGTACAGTGAGTCCACTTTGCGATATAGTTGATGGGCATACGGTGTATTCGCAGACGTCACATGCCTCGGAATGTGCTCGATCGAGAGAGATTCACTGTGCAGATTGGAAAGAGAAAACAGGATAAGGACTTCGTATGGACGATAGAAATGGTGAGGAGTGGAGAGGGAGAGAAAGGGAGAATGGAGGTGATTGGATTCAGGATGTGAGCAAGGAGCAGTCTCACGGCAGTCCTTTGAATGGAAGTGCAGTGAGAGTATCGAGGAAGTCATCGGCCCCCATGAGAAGTCCCTCTGAAAGAGGGAATGGAGTGAATGGAGGAAGTATGAATGGAAGCAATGGAGGATATGCATCGTCCAATGGAGTGAGTGGAGACACGACACTCAATGAATACTTTGGAGATAGTTCACTCAATGTGACTGCAGATGCTGATGAACTGGAACTACCACTCACTCCCAGGTACTTTCACTTACTGTCTATACTCGTTGATCGATGGAATATCGATTGATTGCAGATGCGAGTCTTCTCCTACTCCCACAGAGACTCTTTCACCTTCTGATCTCCCCTCTCCTGGTTTCGATTCGAGGAAGACTTCAGTTGATGAACACGAAGACCACTATCGTCCATTGAGCAGATCAAGTGCAGGTGCTGATCGAGATGACAATAGATACTATATTGAAGGTACTGTAGAATATAGTGGAGGGGAGGGATACTGTACGTACTAGCATGAATAAAGGGCAATCGATTGAATATAATGGATTGGTTGTAGATCATCCTTCTGGCAATCACTACTACCATCTGAATGACGACGAATGGAATGAAGATACGATTAGAGCGAGAGAAGAGCCAGATCCAGAGATGGAAATAATCGAAACATTCGCAAATGGTTAGTAATTTTTTTATGTTGGTGATGGTAATAAGCTAAAACTATGATAGAATGCAGTTTAATTACATGTTGTTTTACGAAACCCTTAGGAAGCGAGTAAACGCGAAAGCTAACAAGCAGCTAACATGGGAAGGCGCGACATCGATATGGAGTTTCCAAACGAGACCTATTATAGAAATAAAACGTTTCGGGCACACTATACACGCGTCTATAGACAAACGCGTACAAAACGGCAGGCTCCGCCCCCTTTTTTGATTTTGTTTCTCCACGGCAATTTTTTCCCGACACCCCGTCAAATTCATGGTCCCCAGTTACCGTAATTTTTGGCACACCACAGAGTTTGCACGGCGCAGCTGATTTCCCTGAATTCTGTACGGTAAATTTTATATTTTTGATTTTAATTTTTAAATTTTAAATTTTTTAAACTTGATTTTCTATTTTAAAATGTTCTAATTCCGTTCTCTCGCTTTTTCATATGTTTGTTATTCGGTAGTATTCACATACATGCTTACAGATGGTTTAACACATCATCTGATTAACTTGAATGCACAATCCGAGGACTAAACAGTTTTTTAAGAGAACTACTAAAACCATGCTAGTGATCACTTAACAGACATGCTAAGCGCAAAAAGTTGCAAAAAAATTAAAATTGGTATACAATTTTGATCGAGGCACAGCATTACAAAAAGAGAGCCGTAGCCGTGTTTCTCATTGTTTTTGCATTCATTGGTGTTTTTATTACATTAACAAACCAAGACGTTACCGTGAACCTTTTTGGAAAAGGTATAGAATGCGCACACTAAGAGGTTCGAGGTTTTGTACAAAGCTTTGACAGTCGGGAAACGGAACGTTTTATTCGTGGTGTATGCCAAAAACCCAGCTCAGAATTTATAAGGCAGCTCACAATTTAAAATTACATTCTGTCAGGAATGATAATAAGCGTGTCATATTTTTTTAAAAATCCAGATTGCAAGTTTATTTGAGAGATTTAGTGTAGTAGTTACTCGTTCTAATTCTTATTTTTTCTCTTATTATTTTCGCTTTCGAGCCTATTTTTTAGATATCACATAATGACCTTTGAGGTTTCCAAGGCTTTCTCAATGATCCCGTCGCCATGTTCAACTACCAAATCGACCCCAATCGATTGAGTCGACTACTGCAGCTGTCGAACAAATATCGAGATCCCTCAAGGGACACTGAAGTATCAATGTATGAATGAGTACGATGGACCATCCATCTTCCCACAGTACTGCATGCATTCTCCATCCATTGTCTAGGTACTTCATCTACCACCACCGTTCCCTACCGTTCATTTCTGA
The DNA here is from genome assembly GCA_900490775.1 of Pristionchus maxplancki. NCBI lineage: Eukaryota > Metazoa > Nematoda > Chromadorea > Rhabditida > Neodiplogasteridae > Pristionchus > Pristionchus maxplancki. The sequence continues at coordinate 1,736,731 of LS531849.1, forward strand.
ACACGCGCCCCTCTTGAAAAGTGTTGTCTTACGGTATCTACCGTAGTCAACCACCCTTCCTTTTTATCAGCAATGAGCGACTTGCCAAATGTCATCAAGCTTTAGGCAATCCTATCACTCTTTCTTAGAAAGTTATTTTTCTTGCATGAAGGTAATAATATTTTTTTGTTTTACAGTTGAAGATTGTTTCAGAGCGATGTTTTGTTTATTTACGAATTACGAACAGATATTATGTGATTCATAGAGTCATTCTTTTTAGAATATGTTTCGCTGAAATGTGTAGATTGGCATTAATTGATTGCTAGCTAACTGATCAGTTGATCGAGTTGTCCTAAAATGGAGCTGACTTGTGATCCGAATTCCCATCGTTTATCGCTCTGCACCTCCCTCTCTTTAGCTAATTGTTTGTTATCGCTTTCTCTTTTATCTTCCGACCAGCAAGTGGTTAGTCCTTATTTCTTCCCCCTATCAGCCCCCCCCCTTGCATGAAGCATTCACTGAGTATGCCAGAATCATCCCTGTTATTTGTGAGATCGAGTTGCCCTCTATAGTGCTTTGATTGCTTGTATTCGAGAGAGCCTTGCTCACCCCACATATATCAGTCGCCCGATTCAGTGTGCCGATCAAATGTCGATTATTCATGATAAGATCAATCAATGGTCGTCATTTAGATACATTAATGCACCCGAATAAAGAGCATTGTTGTTCTTCATCACATAGTGAAATAATAGAGAAGAGATGTTGGGTTCATCGAGAGAGTACCTGTTGCACCATGCACACCTAATTAATCCAGTCTGTCCTCCTTCAGAGTCATCGTGATTTAGTGGTCGGATACTCGTCTCTGCCGGTCGATGGCTCCTCCTCCCACTTCTTCGGGTCGAGAATCGACCGGAGACCAGAGGGATGAAGCAGTTCAATTGATGGGAATCGTCGTGGAATCAGCCGGTGAGTACAATTAATAGAGAAACACGAGCGATCAGTGGCACTTTAAATTACCCGATCTGTCCCGATGTGGCGATCTGTAGATTCTGTGCTGTTACTATGACAATACAAGTGTATGTATTTGAGGAACGGAGGTGGGTATCTACAATGCGTGGATCCATCAGCAGAAGGATAAGGATGTCGTGAAGTGGGGTGAGTATTTCGAAGTTGGTGATGACTGCTGATATGAAGAGAGATCTGGGAATGCGTGACAAGCTAGGAGCTATTTCTATGAGACAAATTGTCCATTTTATTTCAGAGAACCAAGATTCATTCAATCATCGACTGGTGCTTGGCGATTGGGTTCTCATGGTGTGGAGAAGGGGAAATGTAAGTGACGTTTATTTGTCGTTTATGGGAATTGTGCAGAACTCTGCACGAGTATCAGTGATGAGTGCACTCTAATCATATCTTCTTTGAGGTGACAAGAGTGACTCGACAGAACGGAGAACCGCCGATGAAAGTGCGAGAATGCGCAAGAACAGGAGATGTACTGGTACGAGATTATGGTCGGAGATGGAAATGAGAGAGACACTTTCAGCTTCTCGCTTCACTTTCACTCAAAGATGCCGATGCTGGGAAACACGAGAAACAGCTGTGGAGTGAGGATTTCCACTCCGTCGGACTTCTTCCCTATGCATACATCAAGGATATGAGAGTGGGAGGCGGCACGAAGGATATGTGGATTGCATGGTGAGATGAGAGGGAGGAGACAACCATTGACGAGTTGTATTCAGGATCAAGGATCGAGGAGAACGAGATAAACACTTGCAGAGAACGGGATACGATGTGGTGTGGAAGGTACGATGGAGGGAGGAATATGAATGGAATGGAGGGGACAATCAATACATTGCAGGTGGCTTTTGATCAGGGAGAACTAATGTATGCGAATGGAAGAGGAGAGACTAGGGCTGGAGCTGATAGTGGAGTGGCCAGTCAGATAACACCTGTGACGCCACCCCAATCTGATTCGAGTGGGGAGAGTAAGGTGAGTGGAGGGACGAATAGAATGAGGGAAGGGATGATATTTAAAGAGAGAAATGATATAGGAGGAGTCGATCACAGAACGAGTGCGTAAGAGAGGATCCTTCCCTGGAGCTTCTTTGAATAGAGTCGGAATTATCAGTGGTCAGTTAATTGTATGCTGCTGATTGTGGGTACAATACGGGACATGTGTGACCGTGTTTGTGTGTTGACACGACTCGTTATCGAATGGTAGGGGAGAAGTTTACATTATCAGGTCACAAGAAGGGTACTCCATTCTACTATGTGTGGACTCCTGGAGCACCTCCTATGAAGGAAGGACAAGTTGTAGTGAAGAAAGTGGACGGAGAAGAACAGATTCATGTCTGTGATTGGATTCACTTCCGAGTCAGGTCAGTCAGTCAGTCAGACAAGGGGGGGGGGGATATCCTGACTATTGTGATAGATAGTACCTATGATTCAGGCTATAAAAGGCACTCAATGCAAATGGTTGTGACACCAATGGAATACCCTTTTTTTAGTTCGGCACACGAGGAGTCTGTCTTCATGAACAGATGTGACGATGATAGATTCGAGGTTATCGATTGGGAGCCATGCGAAAGATATTTCCCCACCCAACTTTCTCCCAATGGATTGACCATCGAGGTGAATCTTACTTCAATTTATTTAATTCAATCAAGACAATATTATTCTCATGCTCTCCAGGTAGCGGTTAGAAAAATGATCATGACTTCGGAGAATACGAAACAACAACAAGGCGAACTATACTACGAGGACGATGATTTCGGATGGGTGGGAGACAGAAATAACCATTTTGTTGGAGAGTATCCCATCCAGAGAGGACATGTAATGTGAGTTAGACAGATAGGAATAGTCTTGCAGTGTACGGTGCATTACGGAAATTCTTTTATATCTGACATTGTGAAAGCGACGGACATTTCAGCAAATTCGATGGAGTGGTCAGACGAGTGTTACCACGATACAAGGATGATTCTGCATGGATGATTTTAAGTCGGAATGTAACATACAAGGGAGTGGACGACAACAAAAAGGTTGGCTAGAAGAAGCGGAAGATAAATATCATTTACTGTTGCAGAAGGAGAAGAAACCACCGGCAAAAGAAGAAAGGAGGGGAGGGGAGGATCGATCGAATGGAAAGGAGGAACGAAGGGATGAATATCAATCGAGTGGCAGAGACGACGGAAGAGAGGATTATCGATCGAGTGGACGGAAGGATAGAAGAGAAGAATATCGATCGAATGGAAGAGAGGAGTATGCGGAGAATGGGAGAGGAGAGAAGAAGGGACGAAAAGATCACTATCTTCTGCAATTGCCGAGAATCGTGGGACGGGAGCAAGGAGATGTCATCGAATCGGTGAGTGGACACGGAGATTACGGTGAGAATACGATGGACGAGAGATTGATTGCAGACTGCAATCGTGGAGGGAATGGGGCCGAATGGACCAGAGGCATTCGTGTGGTTGGTGGATGTGGCTGCATCGGGAGTGGTCAATGGAGGAGCCAAGTATCTCAAGGTCGGAGATGTCGTTTACGGTGAGTGGAAGAGAGGGACGGATCACTCTATCATTGAACATTCGCAGGCAAGTTCCGTCTGCAGAGGAATAGTAAATGGGGTTCATCGGGTGCCGTGACTCCGGGAGAATTGCCCGGAGATATGAGTATTGAAGTGAGGAAGGACAAAGTCTATGTGAGTTTCCTTCACAATTTAATGGCTCTGATACAATGTGAATGAATGTCTTTGAGGTGACAGCTCAGATAATATTTGATGCGGAGAGAGACGAGTATCGCAATCCCTGGTTCGAGACTGTCTTCGATATGGAGTCAGTTTATTCATTTATCGCCTTCCCATCGTGTTCTCTACTTCAACCATGGGATGAGTACGATCAATCCCTTTCAGACGGAAGATGCCGAGAGATCCCGTGGACAAGGAAGTGTATCTGGTCGAATTGACCAAGGTACGCAACGGATTCAACATCAACAAACTCTTGAATTATTAGAAGAGCCCCTCCTCTCACTCCCCCCCCCCCTCATAATGTTCTCTCCCTTACCATAGAAAAAGCTGACAGACATATTATACAATGCTTCTACTTAGTAATAATCGGATTATATTCGTCGTTATGATAATCAAACTGACTTGTTGTCGATAATGGTCTGATACTCGAATGTATCTCTAACTTGGATGCATGCATTGATTCGTTGTTCTATATTCCCTTGTGCCTTTCTTCCTGTGCCTTATTGCATTTGTAACTTTGTGCTTTATTCCCTGGTTTTGTTTCGACGGGACTCATAGAACCATAGAGAAGAGATTTTATCTCAATTATTGGTCCTTCCATAAGTAAATACATATTACCAATATACTGTATCATAACGGTCCTTCATTTAAATTATCTAACTATGGCTGCTTTCGTGAAGTAATAAACGGCTTCTACATATAAATTGGAATTGTTGTTATATCGGTGTATATTTCACTGTCGATACCTGCCTGCACCATATAAAATGTGGAAAAATATATAAATTTAGACAGATTCTATTGTGTTCGAGTCGGAGATGGAAAATTATCAACAGTAACAATAAAAGTCGAAGAGGTGGGTAGTTAAATTTTTTCCTTATTTTCTCGCTTTTTCACTCTATCTTGATTCATGCCATTTATCTTTTAATTTCGTTCTCAACGCATTGATTCATCCATTCCAGCTTCTGCTCTGCTAGTCCTCTTCATTCATTTACTATTAGATAGATCATTATCTTCATTTGGATCATTTGCATTCTCATCTCTCAATGATCTCATTACTCTCATTCTCTTCTCCATCTCCTAGGCAGGCTAGAAAGACCCTCTCTGGTGTGCGCCCCCAAGTTGGAATCAAGCACGATTGGGGGGTTCCAAGTTGTGACCAGGCTTGGGGGCAACTTGGGAGACCGGTCTCTTCATTTCCCATACTATTTCTCTATCTTTCTTTCTCTCGCTCTCTCGCTTACAGTAACCCATCGGGGGAATCCCAAGTTGGAATCAAGTTGATTCCAACTTGGGTGACCAGACGAGATAGTCAGAGAAAGAGACAGAACGAGAGAGTATGGCAAATCGAGAGATCATTCGGGTTTCCAAGTTGCCCCCA
>LS531849.1:1747998-1761307 GCA_900490775.1 Pristionchus maxplancki
TTCGAATAGTGTGTCAAAAATGACACAAGCATACCACTTTTTGAAGGATGAGATGAGCAAATTTCAAAAAGCAGACCACTTTTGAATGAAGAGGAAAGGACTTTTTCGAAAAGCACACCACTTTTAGAGGGTGGTGACTTACAAATTTGAAAAGCAGACCACTTTTCAATGCGTTGATGACATAGGTATTCGACCTCTGGTCTTGTTCTTTCGTTGTAAAGTAGATTTGCATAGGCAGACTTCCTCATTAATGTTTCAAGTAGTGAAGTAATAGGAATAATAATTCAGCCATGGGCAGAGTTGATCGAACCCCCGAAGACTGCGGATGAAGTACTACAGAATGTAATGGTGAGTGGAGGGAGGGATCTCTCTCCATCTACTTCCTCAGTATCCTCATCGATCCCCTCAGAATGATATGATTCCTTCTTCGTCTTCGTCAGACGACGAACACGATGCAATTCCATCTGATTTCGCGAGAACGGGAGTGTTGATGGAAAGGAAAGAGATCGACGAATGGAACGTATTCATACTCGATGCTGACGTACAGAGGAATCAATGGACGACTCTCACCGATCGTCGACTTCATCGACACAGCAGAAGACCCTTCCTTGGAGCGACGGTCGAGATCGATCTGATGTAGGGAGGGAGGAAGATGGCCACATGGATTCACGTTCCACTTTCAGCCCCGAGATCAACTTCAAAGTGGAGCATTGGTGTGTGGTGGATGAAGACAAATCTGTGATTTCAACGAGATCGCGATCGGGAGGAATTGAGGTGAGTTGAGGAGGGGAAGGGGGGAGGAGAGGAGGGGAAGGGGGGGAGGAGAGGGAGGAGAGCCATTTCAGTTGGATGTCGCTGTTCGAGCAGAGAAGATAGTGAGAGTTGGAGAGCTAAATGTCACGAGGTAGGAGGGGAGATGAAATGGTAGTTACTATTGTGCGATTTTTGAAACCAATTTTAGTAGAGATTGAAATCTCTACAATAAGAGACATTTTTCAGATTTCACAACAAACGAATTCTGGATGTGTATGACTACAATAATTTGCTGGGGAGAGTTGAGATGGGAGAAGTTGTGAGGGTGGTCATCAAATGGAGTCGACTCAATGGAGACTAGTAAGATATTTACTATTCATTCCAAATAGAGGTTGTTCTTTCAGTATCAAAGATCGGAAAGAATGGGTGGTCAGCGATTACGGTAAAGGAGAAGCAGTGTTACCAGAATCGAAGAGTGAAATAAGAAGAGTGAGTACGGTAGAAAGGGGATATTGGAGGAGTTATAGTGATGTTCAGAGACGGGAAATTGATCAAGCCCTCAAGGAATTCCGATTCGCCGAATATGCAACAGATGAGAGAGACTGGATAGATAATCAATTGTTGAGGAAATACAAGGTGAAATCATGCATACACCTATCTAGAATCTGTTTAGCAATGTAGTAATCAGAAGTCTTTGTGCTGTTACCAATTAGATATACGTAGTTCTCATGATTTTTCTTGAAGAGAATTCTGGAAGAATCTAAGAAGGAAGATGAGCGAAGAGAGGAAGAACGACTGAAGAAGTTAGAAGAAGAGAAAAATGCTGCCGAAAAAGAGGTTAGTGTATATTATATTATTAATCCCTCTTCCATCTGTCTATTTATACATTTTCAACGCCCTTTTGTTGTCTTTTCCCTCTTATCCTGTCTCTATTGTCTTTTTTTATTCTTATTCTACAATTGCGCATTCAATTTCGCCCTGTTCGTTATAATTCATAGCTGTATTTAATTTTTTTAATTTGCAGGCATTGATCCGTCACAAGTCTCTCGATGCTGATGCGGATGCGACTGAGAGGGAACGACAAGAAATTATTCGATACAAGAATGCAATGGTTGATGAGGATTCGAGTGAATTCCAAAGACAAAAGGAAGAACTGATACGGCACAAGAATGGAATGGCTGATGGATCGAGTCATCTACGGAGTGAACGGGAAGAGATGATCAATCACAAGAACTCATTTTACTCTCGTGATTCATCGTATGCGAGAAGTCGAAGGGAGAGAGAATATGTGGATCCCAGAAGGAAAACAATACTGAGCACAGTGAGATTACCGTGTGAGTATGGACATCGCTCATCCATCGAGAAGGAATCAATGATTGAGAAGGAATCACCCATCCAGACAGAATTTCCCATTCATAATGAATCTCCATCCCACAGTGAATCTCCCTCTCAGAAAGAATCACCATCCAATTCAACGGTCAATTCTACATTAAATACTACCGCCAATACGAGTCAGTCTTCGAATGTCACTCAAACTACCGTAATACGCCGTTGTCTGCCAACATTCGGACAGAATTTGAACAAGACGCAGATGTCACAGGATCTGGACATGACTGGAAGCTCGTCGATAGTATCAAGAGATTCAAGAGATTCGGGAAGAGGAAGTTCGTCCGGTGTGGTAGTCGGTAGAGAGGTATGCCTTCCAATCACTTATTTATTTATTTAGTTGTTCAATATAAAAGATCACATCAGAATTGAAATGAAACCTTGAAATATCTCATACTCTTTTGCTTTTATCACATTTTGTTTATCTTACAAGATAAATGCATTTCTAGCGTCGGGCATTGGCACTCCTCAGAAGAATGGATGACATCATGCAAAGGAATGGACATGTGAGATCGATGATTGATCGAGGAGATTCCGATTGGATCGACGATCTTTATTACGTACTCGATGAGTATAGAAAGAATTAATATTCTTTGAATATTACCGCTAGAAATTCTGGGTACTTTTTTAACATCCGTACTGGCCCCGTCCCCTTTGGCCACTCCCCCGCCCACTTGACTCCTCCCCCTATGAAATGCGGCGAATCATTGAGCGCAGGTGGTTTAGCTACTTATAAAATGGATGCTTAGGCTTAGGTTGCTTAGCCTTGGCCTCTCGCTCCGCCCCTGTTCAATGGGAGGAGTCGAGGGGGCGGGCTCAGTACGGATGTAAAAAAGTACCAAATTCTGTATAATAAATGTGCATGTTGTTAATATTCTCTATGATCTCGAATAATTATTACTCGTTATATTTTCGTGTTTATTAGATACTCGTTCTTTCCTATTTTTATCGAAGTTTTACTCCTCATCACTCGATGATTGTGATTAGTTGATTCTTCTGCAACGCATGACAAATATCATTTTTATTACGGTGATTTTTTCTGTTGTCACGCAAATGAGTATCTAAGATTATTGCATTTTTTCTGTGTAGTCATAGGTATTTAATTTTTATGGAAAGAATGAATAAATACGTTTAGGTTGAGAATCTTTTTCTTCAATAAAATCTTTGGGTGGAGTAACCAATGAATATCGGATGGTTTTTTTTCAATTTCTTAATTTAATTCCAGTCATCGCCAATCTCTCAATCTGCGCTCGTTATTCGAGCTGATGGAGATACTTTCAAGGTAATTGAAGAGATCTGAATGAAGGATGGCAGTCGATGATGATTATCCTCTTGCTTCTCAGATATGGGTCGCATCACTGGGAGCATCGATCGACCAATCGAAGAATGAAGTGCCAGAGGGAACGAAAGAAGGAGATTGGCTATCTATAGAGTAATCAGTTTCCAAATTAGATTATTAATTGCTATCGACTTCATTCGAGGTTGGATGATCGAGGGATCATCACCCAAATTCGAGAAAGATCCGCTCTTCTTCCTTCTTTCCAACCAGATGAACGAGATGAATTAAAGGTGAGATCGGCGAATACGATCACTTCTTATTTGACATGTGAGAACAGTAACTGAACTGAGCTGATTACGGTATTTCGATTTCAGGTGTGGGATTGGTTCGTAGTGGACACTCGATACAGAAAGGCGTACTCACGAACACTGGGATTCCTCGATCTATCGACTGACTTCGCAATGCCACCAAAGGAAAAAATTGACAGTTTATCATTCAATCTATATGCAGTCGTGTGAGTTTATCGTTTGCTGTTTTTCCCGTTTTTCCAATGAAATAACTATTTCAAATCAATTTCCATGACAGCAATGCTGATTGTAGATGATATCAGATTTTTACACATTATGCAAAGTAAACATATGAGAGTATATGAAGTCGATTTGTACATTGATGTATATGATTTAATTGAAGGAGAAGTGATCGTTTGGTGATTCCGAAGCAGTTGATTTGTGAGAGGGAAGGAGACGAAAAGAGGAGAGTGAGACTTGCTCAGCAGCTGAGGATAGAGGTTGCAACAATTCACTTAATTTTCAAATTCATCTTCACATGTTCCAGATTGACAATTCTCCGGAAATGAAAAATATTGAAAAGGAGTTCAATTTACATAATGGACGGGAGATTACCAACTGGATGCCGGTGAATAATTTTCGTCTTAATAAATTATTGACATACAACAGTCAATTTAGATGTCTTACTGTTTGAAATAGAGTAATGCACTCGTGCAGGTACTAATCACTGGCACATATCAAAGACTATATTTTTTCTCTTCAAGGGTTGGAGATGGAATTATTTCTCCTTCCTTGATCAACGCTCATTCTGCAATCAGGATTGGAGTTGTATTCGATGCCAGAATAGAGTAAGTTTAAATTGAAACAATTATTTTGTTAAGTTCATATAAAGTATGTGTATTCCTAAAAAAGTATAAAATCAAGACGTCTGTCTGTCGGTCACGGGCTATTTGGCTATGTTTGTCTGTCACGCTCCGTTCGCAACCCCTCAAAATCGACTTTTTCGCCATCGCCCAAGCACATGTCCGGTACAATCGACTTCCCAAGAAAAGACGAAAAATAATCGATAACTATTACATCATCACTATGCAATATGACGAAATCATCGTGTTTAAACCCGTTTTTCGCGCCGTTTTCGTCGTTTTCTTCACCGAACTGCTCACATGACCAACCAACAGTTTCGGCATGCTCAAAAAATAATCGATGCCGTAATCGGTTCACTGGGTCGGATTTGGTTCCGTGGGTCAGATCTTTGATTATCGCGCATTTCATTACTAATCGTTAATTACCGTACTCTAAAATGGTTCACTGGGTCAGATTCGGTTCCGTGGGTCAGATATATGACTAAATATTTTTATGTGACCAATCGATACCGAAATGCGAATACAGTACTCCAAAATGGTTCGCTAGGTCAGGTTCGGTTCCGTGGGTCAGATTTTTGATTATCGCGTATTTCATCACAATCGATAATTACCGCACTCCAAAATGGTTCGCTGGGTCAGATTCGGTTCCGTGGGTCAGATTTTTGATTAAAATACGGAACGGCATAGAAATGCCCATGAAGTTCATGCGAAGCCTGTGATGCGCTTGTGAAAGGCTCGTGAGGCCGAGAGCGATGTAGCCACTTCGTGGCCTCACGAGCCTTTTACAAGGGAAGATGCCAATATGCAACGCAATAGAGCGCCTTTTAACCATAGCACTCCGCCCGGCGTAGAACGTAGAGACCGAAGGTCACTAGTTTCATTATAATGTCAATCAAATATAATAATGTTTGAATATCTCAAGGAAGATCGCTGCAAGTGCTCAATATCCACGTGGTCAATATAAAGTAGTCAATCTGAGTCCCTCTCCCGTCGGATTGCCAATGGAAGTAACCATCGATGTGAGGAGCGATGAGATACAGGTAAACAACCATTCTAATCTGATATATTATCACATCTTATTTTTCATATTGTATTTATATCCTTACTTATTTTCTGTTGTGATTTCAGCTTACAACAATCGTTCGCGTTGAAGAAGAGCAGCACCAAAATTTCCTCCTTTCGTGTGATCTCGTCGGGAAATGTTTCATCTCGAAGCCTGATGTCTACCGTGACCGACCAATTTTCATTGGCCAGAGAATTCGAGTCGTGACAAGAAGAATAAAAAATGGGCCGACGAATCGTGGACAGAATAGTAAGAAATACTTCAATTTAGTCCATACAATGATCATTACAGACCAGCCCTCTCATTGGAAAGTATATCGATACGAATATTTGAATCTGAGACAAGTGGAGAAAGAAGAGAAAGTTGACAAAGAGGTACAACCAATTCGACGATGTAATTTGCGATCGTAGTTGATCATTCAATTGTAGAATAAACCTGTGACATCTCTGGGAGTTTTGAATAGAGGGGAAGGGAATGGATCCATTCAAGAAAGAGGAGTACAACGAAATGTATATTTCGATTATTTGTTATCTCTTTGTTGCCATTGTTGAATAAATGTCATGAATCTCAGGTGCGTAATCTGCCCTCATTCGGCAGTGCCAAAATGATGAATTTGGTGAAGAACGAAGGAATTGCGGAGGTAAACGATTTCAGTCAAAATTAAGTGAAATGAAAAATGAACAGAAACATTCCCTCCCTACAACGAAGAGTGGAGTAGGAGAGGTGAATGAAGAGAACATTTAAATCAATCGTAGAATTGAGTGAGAGATTCTCCGAGAGAAGAGACGAGGTTGAAGAGTGCCATCGGAAATAAAATATCTCTTGTAGGGTAACGCATCTCGTCAATCTTCCAATGAACAGACTACGAGGAGACTTCGATCAAAGTTGGTTGAAGACTTTTCTATTTTAAGCATGATACCCACTGGCCCTTTCATCCCCTGAATGATCTCAATAAGGGGAATTATTTGCAGGTCATCTTCTCGAGGTCGAGTCACTACTATTATGAGTCGACTCATTCATTACCCACAAGTGATTGCTGCGATTCAAAGGAATGATAGAAGGAGAGGAACAAGATCATATGAGAGAATAGTCGAATTGCTAAAGTAGAAGAATATTGAAGTTGTGACTCCATGTGGGTCCCTGATATGCCGCATGGTGCGTAATAGTAATTATCACGAAGTGTTTCACAATTTAATTGTGTTTAAAAAAATTTCATACGAGTTCAATTTGGTCACATCGTCTTTCGATTCGCGTACTAGTATAATCTCTGTAGCTGGTATACTCAATTGTGACTGAATCCATTTCGCCGCGATCAAGTTGAACAGATAAAGATGCTTTATTTAAATGATGACCTTATGTGAATCTGCGAGTTTGTGTCTCATTAAATATCCAAAAATTCCGGGGTTATGTAATTTATTTGTATCCATTGAAAACAGTTTGTTCCAGGGCTTTCATTCTAAAGATCATGAACAAGCGATGGGTCGAGGTACGATCCTTTATTCTACAAAATGGGCTTTGATGTCACCCATTGAGACAGTGATAGTAGAACGAGAATGTAGTGGCTGAAGGAGAGTTGTTTGATTTCCAGGGAGTCGTCACTTCCGTCCTAAGTAATCGAGTATTCATCACTTTCAAAGAAGGCAGTACGATCTGTCCCAAACAATCTCTTTCACTGGGAGATGTAGTCGACATTTGTGTAGTGTCAGTTGATATCGTTCACTCCATCCATTTCCATCCATTCAGTTGAAGATGACTTCTCCATCTCAGTCGAAGTTTTTATCACAATTGCAGACCGACGAGAGGCGAAGACTGTTTCGACGTCGTCGAGATGGGAAATACTGTGAGAAGGAGGGACGACTTGACCGTTGAGCCATTCGAGACAACCAAATGTGTGAGTCCCGATTCTCGCTCATTTAAGTCAAAATGCAGTTCCCTAACGGTTAATTCTTTTGAAAAAATCGTAATTATTTTACCATTTTTGATCCGTTTTTTACAGAGTGTTTACTGTACGGCGGAAGTAATTGATAGAAATAGAGGTTGTTTCCTCCTCGATACTCCCATCATTGGATTAGCTATTTTCCCCCTGAAAGATGCACCTCGAGAGATGGAAGTGGGCGATATGTGGAGAGTGAAGATGTTGAGAAGAAAGGAGAAAAAGGGTGAGCAAACTATATATTTATACTTGAAATTGAATATTGTGGATCTTTACGTAACAACATAAACAACTGGCAGGTGCTGTATCTTTCTGGTGGGCAATCGGAGTGAATGGAGATCATCCTAGAGTTGCAACGGGATTGAGTAGAAGGAAGGAAAGAGAAGATATGGAGAGGAAGGAGAGGGAGGAGAGAGAGATGGACGAGAGGGAGATGGGAGATCATGCGAATACGAGCGGATATTCTTCCTTTGAATCCTTCCCTTCTACACCAAACACATCCCAAGAATCCGAATGGACTACTGTAAGTCTTATTTGCACAGCTACTATTTATTGCGTTTCTTATAGCTCCCACTTCTTAGTCCTCAATCTTTTTTTCCTAGGTGATCATCACTGGATCAGATAGTACTATGTACTACGGTAGTTGTACACAAGCAGATGTTATTCGAATTCCTATGAAGAAATTCAATCTGTATAACAAGAATCTATCGATCGGTGCATTCTATCGAGTAAAAATTACAAAAGCACGAGATGGAGCTATGAAAGCAAATGATATCGATCTGAATGCGATCTACCCCAGGAATATCGAAGTAGATGCAACGAAAAATCCGCTCCAGGTTTGGTGTCTCTTTCTAGGATAAAGGACCATCGCTTAGACTGATAATGTGATTTTAGCTGTGGTGCTACTCTCAAATAGTCGATTCCCTTCCATCGGCCTTCGTCGTTCGCAATGAATTGATTGGAGATGCAATTCTCCCATTCAATACTGCGGCTAAGGAGATGCGAGTGGGAGACAAATTGGAGACACTCTATCGGAGAGTCCGGACGGGAGGTGATCCCTGCATCCCTTTAAGCTTCAATATCTATTTCAGGCACTTGGATGAACTGGGTCGTTATCGAAGCCGCATTCGATAGATCGAAAAACGACTGTGGAGATAAGTCGGACAATGAGATTGAAGTAGTCGAAAAATTGAGAGAAAACAAAGCGACGGGGGAAGAAAGGTTAGTTAGTGATAGATTTATTTTAGTTTATTATATATAACATTATGTTATAATTACAGAGCGACCAAAGATCGTCGGATACTAGATATAATGCGTCATCTAATGTCTTTCGCTATTGTGGGAAGAACATTCACGAAGGAAGATTCGAAGGCCCTGGAAACTATCGATCGAATCTTGAAGAAAGATGAAAAATGTGCACTCTGAGATTAGTAGATATAGGATTTGCTATATATTTAGTATGGATAATGTTCATAATCGCTACATTCATAATTCTGTACGAAGTATTTCTTGTACCATTTGCGACCCTCCAAATATTTCTAATTGCAAGAAGACTAACTATAATATTAATTCTATATAATTTTTTCTTTGGGATTTTTTTCTGGATGTATTTTCTCACATAGATAACATTTTTTCTACTCTGTAATATTTAGGAACATGTGCATAAAGGGTTTCTCTCTATATCATTATTCTCTTGTTCTCATCTTGGTTCTCTTCCACAATTGCTATCGATCTAGAACATACACGTTGTTATAGAAATTGATAAAATAGCTGCAATCAATTTTTTTCCAGTTGCTCGAACTCTGACATCGGACACCAATGGGGAATCGATCTGAAGAGAGCAACGAAATTGATGAAACGGTACATATCAATGAATTATGATACTGATATATGTGTAGAAATGTTTCAAATAGATTATTCGAATTTCATCACCGTTTTTTTAGATTGTCATTGTCGGATACCATGACAAATCGAAGAGATTTTTCTCCTCTTCAAGATGCGGCGAATCATTTCTAAATGAGTATGTCTGGGTCAGATTAAATGGAGAGAATGCAGTTGAGAAAGGAGGCATTTATCATGCCAGGATTCAGTGAGTGAATAATAAAAGTGTTGTATCTTTTGAATTCTTTTGTTGTGGTAATGACTTTGTTGAGATAGAAGTACTGATTTGTTCAGGATCGTCAATATCCGCGATGGCGATATGCATCGTGTATTGAAATTGTATCGACGAGTGAAACCATGGGAAGGGGTCATCATCCATAGAAATATTTCTGTAGGGATTCTGTTTCGTTTGTTCATTACCAGTATCACTTCAGGTCGAGTTGAATGCCGTGGTCCTTGAACAACGTCGAACATGTTTTGCGCTTGAAACTGAACCATTCGGACTAGTAACTTACCCCTTCGACAGGTATTTGGTATCTCCATTCTAGATATCGATAGATCTCTTGCAGTTTTCTACCAACGGACATTAATTGTGGTGATAACCTGCGAGTAACCTTGGCCAGACACAAGAATGTTTGCGGAGGTGAGACTTGTTGATATACGATTGGATAGATAATGTTTTCTAATCGTCAGCCGATTACCCTTCGAAATGGCAAGTTATCAGAGTAATAGAAGTATTGCCGAAAATAGAGAAGAATCGGAAAAGAGAAGGGAGCGATGATGTAAAAATGAATAATGAGAAAGAAGAAAAGGAAGGAAGTAATTTGGGCGAGGAAAAGGAATGGTTTGAGGTATGATCTCGTAATTGGGAATTGGGAGTTCAATACTTTATATCCATCTCAGGGAGTTGTCACTTGCGTCACCAATCCAATCAATGTATTGATAACGTTCAAGTATGGAACTGCAATGTACAAGAGGAATTTAAACCTTGAAACCTCGCTTTTGTTGGGAGATATTGTCGAAATACGAATAGTGTCAGTGATATCAATTAGTCTCTAACTTTTTTTCTTGTGTATTTCAGTTCGGATAGAAAGGGTTGGTTCGAAGTTGTGGATATAAGAGATGAGAAGTGGACGAGAAAGGATCTCGTTGTTCTGCCAATCTTGGGCAACAAATGTGTGAGTCAAAAGTTGTGTTATTATTAAACAAATCTGCTTTCTCACGGTTTCACCAATCCTTTGGATACTGTAGTGGCCCTGTAGAATAATGTAGAATTCTATAGAAGGTGTTATGGTCTCTGCTTTTTTAAAACGATGTTTTTTCAACAATTTATTAAGAACTGGTGATATAATGGGAGATATCTCGTTATAATCACTATTACAGAATGTTTTCTGTGAAGCAAAAGTGATTGATCGTCGTGATACATACTTCCTTCTCGATACTCCCATTATCGGATTGGCTATATTCAATACGAGAGAAGCACCTCGGGAGATGGAAGTGGGAGATATATGGAGAGTGAAGATGTTGAGAAGGAAGGATAAGCGAGGTGAGAGGAGGGATGCATGTTAAAATGGGGGGTAAGATGACTAGTTGTAGAGTATCCGTCCTTCTGGGTCGCAACTACTGTCGAGGGAGAATGTCCTCGGATCTTTTCTGCAGATGAGAGAAGGAGAGGGAGGGATACGGTAGAACACACGAGTGGACACTCATCGAGAAGATCACTTTCATCTGCAGTCGATGTATCTAATACACACCAAGATGCTGATTGGGTCACAGTAAGTTGATCATCGCTATTATACCTAATCATTTGCTACTTTTCGATATTTGTTGAGAAAATGGATAATTAGGATCGAAAAAAAATATTGGAATGCTCAATGTGATATAAATTGTTATCACCCGCTTCCGATTATTACTTCCTTTATAGGTGATTATCACTGGATCAGATAATGGATTGTGGTACGGTAGCTGTGCTCGAGCAGATCCCATCCGAATACCTAAAAATATGAATCAATCCGGAAAAGATTTGAAAAGAGGCGCATTCTATAGAATCAAGATATCAAGAGCATCTGACGGTGCAATAAAAGCTCTCGATTTGAATCCAGAGCAAGTTTATCCGGAAGATTTCGAATGCGTTTATGAGGAGAACAAGAGTATAAAGGTATGGTTGCTTTATTAACATTATATGAGGCCGTCCGCCTTAGGTTCAACAAGTGGCTGGAACAGGTAAAAAAATCGAGATGTCTGAAAAGTTTGCCTTAGGGGTTATTTTGACCCTCTACACGCTGGTGAGGTCGATTTCGCAATATGTCCCCTCCGCGCTCCGGGAGGGGCACCCCCATTTTTGTCAAAAACTCGTTTTTTAAATGTTTTTTTCGTTGGGGAGTGGTCAAAATGGCCCGAAATTTTACCTGTTCCTGACCCCCGCTGAACCTTGTTGAACCTTACGCAAACGGCCTCATATTCAACTAGCATTATTCAACTATCTTTAGTTTTGGTGCGGTTCCCAAATAGAGTCTGTGCAAGAATCATCGTTCACTGTTCATAATGAAGTGATTGGAGATGCGACTCTCCCATTCAAGAGAGGAGCTAAGGAAATGAGAGTTGGAGATAGACTGGAGACACTTTACTATAGAGTCAAATCTACAAGTTATTTTTTGTCTCTTATAGTTTCCATATATGGCATATCATATAAGACCTACATCTCATTTTTATAGCGTAATTTCCTCAGGTAATCCGACTCATTGGATGGTACAGGAAGCGCGTATCGTTCCATTGAAGAAGTATTATAAAGGAGATGAGAGAGGCATTGAGGATGAAAGAAGAGAAGAAACGAGTGGTTTGAGAGAGGACGAGTCATTGAATGAATGTAGACGTGAGAAGAAATTGTAAGTTTTTCCTGAAATTTGAGATCCCTAACACATTAATTTTGCAGAGCGGTGAGTGACAGTCGTGTATTAGAGATGACACGATATTTCATGTTGATACCTGAAGTGAAAAAAGCATTTGAGAAGAATGACCCAAACACTTTAGAGAAAATTAAACTGATTTTAGGAAAAATGTAAAATGTATAGAAATTATTGTACATATGAATTAATAACAGTTGCACTAATATATGTTTATCTTCATTTTATTGCGTTGTGGAAACGAATTCTGTCCCATCAATATTTTGGTCGGTGAAAAATGTTGTCATTTTGTTTAATTTGCATTTGTTACAAAATAACATTAATTTATGATAAAGTTTTATTAACATTTAGATTTAAATTTATGTTCATCTATTGGTCAGTGGCCTAATATACCTCTTTATCTCTCGCAGATCTTGACAATCAATAAGAGCTTTATTCGCAGGCTTATGCGAATTCATTCTGTTCCCATCCAATAATATCAATTTGTTTGGATGATGAATGGTTTGATAGTTCAACTGACTGAAGAGTTTATCAAGGTAAGATTAATGGTAGTAAAAAGCGTTCTCTGTAATCTCTGGAAGAGGGGTGATTCACAATGATTCAAAATGGTCCAGTCGAGCTGAAATTTGTTATGGGGAGTGCCTATGGGTAGAGTAAGCTCCAAACAATTTTTTATCACGGGTCTCCTGTAAAAATGTAGGAAAATGAAACTGTTTTGCTGCAGAAAAAAATTTTTGGTCTTCGATTTCGCTGAAAGTCATTTGCCTAGGTAAAATGAGGCTGAAGAGGACGTTTATCCATTTTGTTTCTCAAAATTTGCATGTTGAAGTGGTTTTTTGACCTACAACTTCAAATGGCTGTTTCTCGCTTTGTTTTTGACCTACCAAGTTCTACCCGGTACAGGTCGATCCGAAATAAAGTTATCTACAAATAACTCAATTGAGGGTACGGTCTAAAATTT
>LS531849.1:1776053-1801481 GCA_900490775.1 Pristionchus maxplancki
CTTCCAGATCCTCCAGATCTTCCAGATCCTCTGTCAAGTGACAGCCAGCAGTCTAGTCGTCCAAGAATCCCCCCTCGACTGCATCTTCCGTGAAGACACCCTATACCCCTTTTCCTACCGTACCGAAATAAAGTGTTGGTACCATCTTGTACTGGCTAAATAAGGGACAGCTCAGAAGACACAAATAATCGTGTAACTGTTCCCTTTGCATTCTCTCTGACAGGATCTGCACACTGGTCGATGGTTCGAAGGAGTAGTCACAAAGAGTAGTGACAAACTCATTCTAATCACTGCTCCCGACCTACCCGAAGATGTATTTCTTTACGATTGGAAAAATGGAAACCTGATTAAGTCAATCGTACACCTTTTACGTTTTTATGCTAATAATTTTCAGACCAGAGTCGATACTCGGTCGGTGGATTCGATTCCAAGTCGATATTCGACGTCCATTTGATCACGGATTACGGTATCGGGCAATGAACAATTTCACGGAGATCGATCCGTCGTACAAAACACGCGTGAGCAATACATTCACTGAGGTAAGTACAGTTTAAAAAAATATATTTTATACTTTTATTCGACTCTGAATTAGTCGGAGCTCGTGAAATATCGTATGGCAGTTGCTTGTTCGTTGTCGATGGAATGGGGAGATGGAGGATTCACGTGCACTTCTTCACTCTGAGATTGGTCTCATTCGCGATTTCAAAGGAGTATTGGATACGACGACAGATGAGACGAAAGGAGAGTACGAATTCTGGGTTGTCAAGTATTATAGGTGAGTGCGAATGAAGAGTAGGAAAGTTATATTGTGATAGGACTATCTTGTCTAGGATGAGTGATTGGATGAGAATTATTTTTCGTTCATTATTAAATACATTACCTGTCGTTACAGACAGAATCATACGGCTCGTTGGAAGTTGTCAATCTTCGGTAATAAGCCGAGGAAAATATATAATTCAATGGAGAGACAGGCGGAAGAAAGGTGAGGGATCGTATTCGTGGAAATTGTCGTATAGGGTTAATAAAATATGTTTTAGACTCGAACAGTCTTCGGATATGCAGTCTGTTTCATGTGGACAATCGATTGTGTATGTTCAAAACCTAACCGTACTAAATACGAATTAGGTAACATTAACATTGTAGTCCAAAAAAGGATGGAAGAATTCTTGAACTGATGCTCAATTTTATGAAAATTGTCTCTGTTCAAGACAGTTTCGTGAAGAATGAGAGAGAAACAGCAAAAGAAGTCACTACGATTCTTGATAGATATTCGAAGAAAAAAGAGATTACGAAATGATTCTTAAAGTTTTACTATTATCGCTAAAAGTTTTTTGCTCATACTTTTGTTTGTAATTGCGAATTTCCTAACATTAATTAATTTTTTTAAACACTTTTTTTACCTGACTCTCTTAATGAATTAGGTCAATGATAGTTATCTTAAAAATATATTTTGTTCCTTTGCTGGGTTTATGATCAGTGTAGATCGTTTAACGAGTTTCTGCTTGTGATAACTGCATGTATAAAGGCTTTAACTTCTCACCGATTCTGAGTTTTTATCCAGGGGTTTTCAACCTCTTGCGTATTTCGAAGAGTAATTTCGCAAATTAATTTCTAGAAACTACTATACTTTCTAGGGATGAATAGTGGATGGACGAATGGAATTATTTCTGGGTTCAATGAAATCAGATCAGGAATTCAATATTTTGTGAGCACACCTTATGGAATTGCAGTGAGTGATTCAGTCCAGATGGTCATGTGCTGTAATATTTTCTAGGTAATGTTTCCACGAGTGCACGAAAATATTCGAGGATTTGAAGTGGGATCGTATGTGAGAGTGATCACGGCGTGAGCTTAATATTGATCAACCGTAAAAACACTACACAATTTATGGAATAAAAGGAAATGTTACTCAATGGCAGGCCTTCTCAATCGGATTCTTCAAAAAATGAAGTTGTACAAAGTGTCGAGTGGAATGAGCAGCCAGAGGATCATGAAGTGGATATTAAATGGAATAGAATCACGGTGAGAGTATGAGAGAAGGATCAAATCGTGTAATTTGAATTTTGTCAGGTCAAATGTAATGCTTATTTTGCTGGACAAGAGAACGGGTGTGCGAACGAAGTTCGATCGATTTATCACTATAATTGCAGTTGGTTCATCTTCGACAATGAATATCTCGGTCGGTTGGGAATGAAGGAGAATGGAGGGATGCATGAGCGGGCTGTGAGGGTTGACTGTCCTTATCGACTACTCTTGCGCAGATCAAAACCAGAGGATGGTCGGTTAGGCTAATTGATTTATCTTAGATAAATCAAAACATTTCAGGACTTCCTTCAATTTGCGATTCAGTTGTCTGGATAGTTGAGGATATCAATTTTGCCGATCGGGTGGGAAAGATATGGTGTATTAGATATTATCGTTGAATTCACTTTAAAGGACATTCACACCGGTCGATGGTTTGAAGGAGTCGTCACGAAACAAACTGACACATATGTTCTGGTAACTTCCCCAGGTCTACCAACAGATGCTTTCATCTTCGATTGGCGGAAAGGAGATATGATTGTGTAAGTTATTATCCATCTAACTTTGTATGAGACCATTCATCAGACCAGAAGACATTCTCGGTCGATGGATTCGATTCCAAGTCGATATTCGAAGAGCCAATGATCACGGATTACGGTACCGTGCGGCTGAAAATTTCACGGTGATCGATTCGTTGTACAAAACACGCGTTATTAGTGGACTAACTGAGGTATATTTTTTTTTGTTTGTAATGATGATAATAATTGTGAATGATGTTTCAGATGTTTGTTCGCTGTAAATGGAATGGAGAGATGGAGGATTCAAAAGCTCTTCTTTATTCTGAGATCGGGCCCATTCGAGATTATGATGGTATTTTGGATACGATGAATGAAGATACGAAAGGAGATTACGAATATTGGGTAGTCAAGCATTTCAGGTAAGGTAGACTAATGTAGTTCGGGAAGTCTGTTTGAGAAGTCATATGACAAGTCTTCGACGTATTTTTTATCATTGATTTTAAATTGTAGACAGAATCATTCTGCTCGATGGAAGATATCAATCTATGATAATAAACCCTTGAAGATAAATGAGCATATTCCGAGGGAGAGTTTGAGGGCAGAAAAGTGAGTATCTGCGGATATTATTGAATATCTATTTCAAAATCCTTTCCAGATGTGATTTTGAAGTGAGTGAAAAGTTGAAGGAATCCTCTCTTGGAACATCAAAGAAGTGAGATCAAAATTAAATTGAATTGAATTGATAAGATTATGTCTTGTAGGCCTATAAAAGATGGAAGAATTCTCGATCTGATGCTTCATCTTATGAAACGCGACTCAGTTCGAGAAAGTTTTATCGATAACGATATAGAATCAGCTATAAAAATCAAAGCCATTCTTGACAGATACGCTGAGAAAAAATACTTTTATGAATAGCACTAACATTTTGTGTAATCTATTCCCTAACATTAATGAATTGTTTTGTTCGTGCTATTTTTATGAATGTCATTATATTATTGATAGCATAGTGATAGTGGAAATACTCAGGTTTGATTGTTGTATCTGTTGTCCTTTATGGGATGCATGAATGTATTGATTACATCTTTTAAGTAGCTGATGCTCCAGAGGTTGGCCACCTCTTTTGTATTTCTATGTTTATACTATTGACTGCGAATGTGGTGGTTCATTTATATTGTAGAAGGATGAGTCTTGGGTGGGCGGATGGAATCGTCGTTGGAGTTAGTGAGGCTGTATCGGGTACTTTCTACTTCGTTTACACACGGAAAGGAATAGGAGTGAGTATTTTTTAAAATAAAATTTTGACAGCTTTGCGATTCATTTTTCAAGGTTTAATTATCATAATGGCAAATTGAACATCTCAGGTGATGCATCCTCGGCAACACGAAAGAAAGGGCAAGAAGATGGAACTCGGAGCGTACATAAGGGTCCTACTTTAGTGAGTATTTATTAGTCACGATTCGAGAGGGGATAAGTCGTTTACTTTTTTTTATCAGCCCTCCTAAGACCAATTCGGGAAATATGGAAGTGGAAAATTTCGAATGGATTGATCGACCAAAGGATCACGAAGTAGAAGTACGAGGGAATAAAGTTGAAGTTCGTGCTAATATTTTTCTGTTTCTGATTTTTTTAAAAAAATTCAAAAAGTGGCAGTGCTCAAACATTATATTCAGCTCAAGTGCAACGCCGATTTTGTGAAGGAAACAGATGGGTAAGCCAGATTCCAAATAGAAACTAAGTCAAAGTAATTCTCAGTTGGTTCATATTCGATAACGAGTACCTCGGTCTCATGAGATTGAAGGGAGATGGGCAGAATAGGGAAAGGAGTCTGAGAGTTGGATGTGCCTATAAAACAATTTGTAGACGAGCCAAGACAGCTGAAGGTCAGTTTTTTTTAAATTCTAGCGAAAGTTTTCAATAATAACAGTCTTTTCTGATGCCATATCTTGAAAACAAAAAAAGTGCCAGAGGAATTTGAATGCTATGTGTATGAATTCAAGTAACAATACATTCTAGAGACGTCATTGAATCGAGAGCCTGTTCTATGGATTGTGGAGGAAATTGACTACGCGGAAAGAGTGAAATAATTTTCCAGTTCTCTTCAAAATTATCTATATCAGAATCTGCACACTGGTCAATGGTTCAAAGGAGTCGTCACAAAGAGTAGCGATAGTCAAATTATGATAACTTCACCCGAACTTCCATCAGATGTCGTTCTTTATGATTGGCAAAGAGGGAATCAAATTACGTAAGTCTTTTTAAAATCTAACTTTGTATGAGACCATTCATCAGACCAGAAGACATTCTCGGTCGATGGATTCGATTCCAAGTCGATATTCGAAGAGCCAATGATCACGGATTACGGTACCGTGCGGCTGAAAATTTCACGGTGATCGATTCGTTGTACAAAACACGCGTTATTAGTGGACTAACTGAGGTATATTTTATTTTGTTTGTAATGATGATAATAATTGTGAATGATGTTTCAGATGTTTGTTCGCTGTAAATGGAATGGAGAGATGGAGGATTCAAAGGCTCTTCTTCATTCTGAGATTGGACTTATTCGAGATCACGATGGCATTTTGGATACGAAGAATGAAGAGATGAAGGGAGAATACGATTTTTGGGTGGTTAAGCATTTCAGGTAAGGTAAATCAATGTAGTTAGAGAGGTTTTTATGACATTTTAATTCTTCAACTTTTTGTTACTTATTTTAAATATACTGAAGTAAGATCATTGCAGACAGAATCACTCTGCCCGATGGAAGCTTTCAATCTATGATAATGAGCCCATGAAGTTGAATGAAAGGAAGACTATGGAAAATGTAAAGTAAGTGATTATTATCGAAATATTTGTCGAAGTGAATACATAAGATTATTATTTCAGATTGGGTAATCATCGAAGCTCGGTGCAATCCATGATGTGAGTTCATCATCCATTTTCTAAAATAAAATATTGCAATTTGTAGTCCAAAAGAAGATGATAGAATTCTCAATTTGATGCTTCGTTTCATGAAAATGACGTCTGTACAAGATAGTTTCGTGAAGAACGATCGAGTTTCTGCGATGAAAATCAACCAAATTTTGAGTAGATATGTCGCTGGGAATTAGATATTGAATATAATTTTTATCTATAAATCGTACTGTACATTGCTATCATGTTAGTGAATATTTGTTCTACTATGAATTGATTGATTGGAGTGGTTCTTAGCCTATCACTATTTGATCATTATAAGATTAGTGTCTGGAATTATAATTGTCTAAGAATGAGATGGTTGAATGGGGTGATCTCTGGGTGTTATGATGGATCGACTCGAAGAACTTTCTTCGTCACAACTTCTCATGGAACTGCGGTGAGAGACATGGAAGAGAGAATCGAGCAATGAGTATAATTCCAGATTGTCTATCCTCGTATTCACATGAATCATCCAGATGTCAAAGTGGGAGAATATGTGAGAGTGGGAGTGATATCAGTCGAGTACGTTATTTCGATGTGGATTCACATGTTGAGAGGAGCATTGCGGATCTTATTTCACTTCAGTCCTTCTCTCAAGAAATCGTGTAGTATGGAAGTGGAAGATCTTGTTCTCGTTCGTTCCCCCGATAGCCATACAATACATATCAATGGGAATGAACTAAAGGTGTGATATATTGTATATAAATCATTAATCAATTTTCTAGATTTCATGCGATTGTGTATTCAAAGAACAGGGATTCAAGTAGGTCATTTGCATCAATAAACAGCAAACATTAACTCGTAGTTGGCTTCTCTTCAACAATGAATATCTCGGTGGGATGGTGAAGAGAAGAGGAAGTAGATCTAACGGAGAAATTGATCTGGACGAGATTGGGAAATCGTACAGAGTCGTTTGCAGAAAGACAAAAGCTGAAGATCGTGAGTTGAGATTAATTGGAGTTTATAAAAAGCTATTTCCAGATGTCCCCCAAACATTACGCGCGTTTTGGGTGATTGAAAGAAGTATAGCAATGGAAAACGGAATGTACAAGAGAGGAAGATATCATGAAGACAAAGAAGGACGAAGTGAAGTGAAGAATGAGAAAGTATCAGATGTGTTAGTGGATAATGGAGGAGGGAAGGAGGTTGGTAATAGGATAAAATAAACATTCTCAATACATTTTCCTAGAAGGAGAGTATCATTCCTTATATGAGGAGACTGTTGATGAATGAGAATGTCCGCAGAACGATCGAAGATTACAATAAAAGGACATTCCATAGGATTATGGAAATATGTTATCGTTGATAATTAGATTGAAATTATGAATTAATTATATTTATATATGGTAATTCCGGTAATATTACTGTATCCAATGCTTGTTTTTTCAATTTATGGATAAATGATTTGATTCTGTATTAAAATTCAGAGTGAGAGTATTCGATAGGTCAGAGACCTTGAAATATCTTGTTAATTTGTGTATTATTTGTCTCATTCTCCTCTCAGATGCCATGTGCAGTAGTGCTTCATAGGGATGACAGGGAGGTTCAGGTGAGTACTGTAGTTGGGGATACGGTAGACTCAATGACCATTCCTTCCAGGTGTGGTTGAGTAAAGAACACAGAATCGAAGTAATCGATTCGAATGAGTGCCCTGACAATGCATCTGTGGGAACTCCCCTCGAATTGAAGTGAGTACAGATGGAAAGTCTAATAAATTACTACTCCTCAGGATCGATTCTCGTCATAGAGTGGAAGAGTGTACAGTAATAGATAGACCTCTCAAGATGCAAACTCAGATTGGACTGATAATGGTGGGATTCTAAAAATGGGGAAGTCATATAATCAATTATATATTTTCAGTTCCTTGACATATTTTTATTTCCCGATTCTAAAACTGCCTTTTCACAATACTTTGGAGTAATTCCAATCGATTCCGACTTCACTCCAGTCGAATCGAATCGCACTTATCTCACATACGTGACATGGTTAGATTTTGTATATACAATATGGTAAGATATCTTCACTTTTCCAGGGACAAACGTCGTTGTGAAATGATAATTCTGAAGCAGTCTCCTCCTCGAATTCTTCCCGCGAATGCAGTTGAAATTAATCAATTGATGCACGAAGTGAGAATTCTTTTTCTTTCTTTTTTTATCCTGTGCTTGAAAATAATCGGACAATTTTTTTAGTATGAATATTATCATCAGCCAACGTACGTCGATGGAATGCCTGTAGTGACAAACGAAGAGGTGAAGGAAGGGAATAAATTATCCACTTTCTATTCATTGATTATAGCAACCGAAGAAGGAAAAGCTGACGGTAGCCATACCTCCAATGGAGAGAAGAGGAGAGTCATTGAGGGACGAGGATGAGAGGTCGATGTCGGATAGAATGAGTTCGGTGAGAAAGAAGAGAGATAGATAGACATGGTGAAGGGTAGGAAAGGAAGATGAAATATACGATTCAGATTTCTTCTAAAATGGATTCAGTCTCAGTAAGAGCGTTGAAAATGGACGATGGGAGGTCGAGTGTGAGAAGTTCGGTGAGTGGAAAAGAGAATGAGGGCGTGATAAAGAATTGAATTGAGAATGAGACGAGAACTGAACGGCCCTCAATGACACACTCGAATTCATTCACTGAGAGAAATGATTCGATTATGAACCAAAGTGGATATTCAAGAGCGGGTAAGAAATAATATTGTATTTAACGAGACATATTCATCTCCCAGGAAGTGGCGTCCATTCATCGAATTCATACAATAAGAGGGAAACTTCCAGAGAAGATTCGTCGTGGTGAGTTAAGAAGGCAGGGGGAATTGCAGGAGAGGTGAATGGAGGGATGAAGACTCCTTCATTCCAGGGAGAGGGGAATCGTGACTGGGGAGCACAAAGGAAATCCCCAAGATCTCAAGAAATTCTTCGTGTGGACGAGCAAAGGATCTGCGGTGAGAAAGAAGGAGAAGGGGGATGAGACACTCTCCATTGCAGACAGTCTATCCACGAGTGTACGAGAAGATGAGATATCCTCTCACTGTGGGAGAATACGTCAAAGTGGATATGAGGTGAGAGAAGAGGAAGGAAGGGCAAACAATTTCCCATTCAATGTAGATCACGGGATGGATCTGACCATTACGAGGTAGAGGATATTGTAGTGTCGAATTGGAAGCCATTCGATCACAAGATGCAGATGAGGGATGGAGTAGTTATGGTGAGGAGACGATTGATTGGTTGGATGATCAGTGAATTCATTGCAGATACGTTGCCAAGTCAAATTCGTTGATCGTATGGCCGACAACTACACCTCGTGGTAAGTGAGGAAGAAGATTGAGTCACGGTGATCTACGAGTATTCTGGTTTTCGATGGAAGTATTCAGGTGGATAGCTGAGAACTCGTATCTCGGTCGGATTGGAGTGGAAGTAATGAATGGAGAGACGGATGTAGTGGGAACATGTGCCATAATCACAGTGAAGCATCTTAGACCTGGATTGAGTATTGGTGAGTATGAAAGGAGAAAGTGAAGAAGGGTAAGTGTATGAATGAATGCAGTTCTCGAGAAGGAAGGCGTGGGATGGGTGGCAACGAAGGACAAAAGGGAAACTATTGTTGAGATCATCGAGGTACGATCATTTTATTCAGCACTCACCTTTTGTCATGTTATCGGTGAAGGGAAGGGCAATGACTCTAATTTCAGAAGAAAGAAATGCCTGTGGTGGAAAAGAAGGAAGTTCGAATGGAGAATAAGAAAGAAGAGCAATTGAATGAATGGTACACAGGAATTGTGACTGCTGTCACTGATGACAGTGTATTCGTCGCCTCTCCCCGATTGAAGGAAGATGCTGTACTCTTTCAGAAGTGCGGTTGATCGATCCATTCACTTTGAACTAGAGAGAGGGGTGAAGTCATCATTTGCAGACACCCCGAAGATGTGATCGGACTGTGGATCAATTTCGAGATCGGCCAATTTCCGGGTGATCCATCCGAAAGACATCGAATCAATCCCAATTCTTTCTCGAAGATCGATCCAGTCTATCAAACGAGAATCAAGAGAGGAGTTCCTGAGGTGAGAGGAAATTAGAAAGAATAGGAATGCAATCTATCGTTTCCCTTCTCAGATTCGTATTCCACTCACATATGAAGGAGATGAAGATGATGGAAGAGCGATGCTCAATTCAGTGATGGGAAAAGTGAGAGACTGCGATGGACAATTGCCGGTTTGTTGCCCTACCTATGGAATTTAGGATAAACATTAAAAATTTCGGATTTATCACATTTCTCGACCCAATGAGATGAATGAAGTGATTGCAGACTGATCGAGATGCCCTCGGTCGATACAATGTGTGGATTGTGAGATACAAAAAGTGAGTGGAGCCATTGCATAGGGATGAGGCAATTGAAGTTCACTCCAGGGCGAATCAAATCAGTCGATGGAGATTCTCTCGTGTTGATCCCCATATCGAGAGAGACAATGCGAAAGAGGTCATAGTATAACGATTTGAATTCAAATATAACGATTTGAAAATGCAAAAAAGATGATTAAACTGTAGACGAATCGGTCTCGTTCGCCGTCTCCGACTACCCTGAAACATCGCGCGATTGAAGAAGATCGAATGAGACAAGAGAGATTGAAAATGATGGAGAAGAAGGAAAAGAAAGGGAATGAAGTCGAATATGAAGAAGGAGTATGTTGTCATTTTCTCGTTCTAAACATTTTCCTTTCCTTATCTCAATCTTAACCTGGTTTATGGCTCTATGAAATTCATTTAGGAATTGGAGCTTCGTGAGATCATGAAGAGAGTTATCCTCGAGAACGACGAGATCCGATATGCACTCAAAGAAGCAGACAGTGATGCATTCAATGAGATGTTCGAGATTCTGATGGAAGACATTCAATAATCATTCCAGTTTGAGCAACTCTTTTGTGAGTGACTCATAACAATCTTGTTATCATACTCCGTACTTTTGTATCTATTCAGAACGCGCATATTATTGTTAGATTGCTAGAAGGCAGGGCATTTTTGTTAGGTATCTCTATTAGTCGGATCTGATTTTTAATCTCCAAACTCGATTGAACAGTATTTGAACCAATTCGATTCATGCGCAAACTCGGTCTCGTTTATTCATTTTTATTCAACAAGGAAGGATGATAAACTTTTTCGCCTGATCTTTTTTTCTGCTGTAATATCATCTCATTCAGTTCCCAGTTAATTACCTGGAATGCGAAGGAAATTACGGGCAAAAAATGGTTATCAGCCAATGATTGGCCACTAAAGTGAAGTCATGAGATAATCATGAGCTCATTTCATTGATTGCTCATTCTTTGACCTTTGAAGTATGGTGTGGAATTGTACATAATATATTCTGGTAATTCTGGTGATTGCCAACAATTCCATCCCCTTTTATATTTCAATTGCAGTGTAATGATAGTCTCTCATTTTCAAGAATGTAATTTATTCGTCGATATCTTTCTGTTATGGTTCGCGAAAGAGTATACGGGGGATATGTGAGTAGTAGGGGCCGATATGCAAGAGGGATCCGATTTGTCCATTGGAGAAGGGGAAAGAAGGGTCGATGATATACAATCATTCACATGTACAACTCGATTCAGTCTCGAGTAATGGGGCAACTTGAATATTCTCATCTAGTTTCTTCTCCTCATTCTTAGTTCTTTCTCGGACGACGTCTCTCATAGTTTGGAGGATTCGGCTGAATGATCAAGAAAGTTAATTTATGATATATCTACCATTATACTGTACCTTGTGAGTCGGCATTTTGGAGATATTAAGAAGGACCTCGCCGATGAATTGAGTGGCTCGTTCTCCGGCCGGGAATAGGAGAGATCAGTTATCGATCGATAGATCTACCGTATACCTCATCTGCAGTCTGGAGAACTTCTTCGTGGGAGACGACAACCGAAGTGTCCGCATCCAGATTCGCACTGCAATCGAATCATTATTACAAGAAACTCAATCAGAAAAAGAGAAGTCACATTTTCGATTTGATCAATTGTTCAACGGTTGGATCTGTTAGTTGTTGGGAACTGAATGAACTAGAATGTGAGATAAATCGAAGAAATAACGAACATATTCGTGATCAAACTGAAGCCGAACACTCGAATTCCACACTGACGAGCGACTGTGACCTGAGAGGAAATCATTAGAGTCATCTCCCTTCCCCTAATTGATCTTTGATCCCTCACCTCATGACAAGTACTCATTCCAAGTGCATCTGCACCCACAGTCTTGAAAAGTCGCACCTAGATATTCCATTACCATCTTCCTCTTCATTCTTCCATCTCCCCTACCTCAGCGGGACTTTCATACTGCGGACCTCCACTCATCACATAAATTCCCTCCGTGTAGGGAACTCCCTGTTTATCAGCCACAGTTGCTGCCATTCTCCTGCAAGGAAGAAGAGTATGGTAGAAGAAAAGAGACTACCGTATACCTGAGGGTGATATCATAGCAATCGTGAACTGAGACGAATCTTACTCCGAATCGATCATCAGAGATGCCAACGAGAGGCGAATATCCAGCAAGACCAGGAAGGAAGATGTGATCCTGATTGAAGAGAATTGATGAACTATAGATTGATCGATTCCTTACTTTGATAATCATGAGATCTCCAAATTTGGACGTAGCATTGATTCCTCCTGCAGCATTGGAGACAACCATTGTAGAGACTCCAAGCAAATGGAAGATTCGAACGGGAGTGGAGCACTGAACGAAGAAGGACTCACAATTCATCAGTACTATGCAATTCCTTCTTGATTCAACCATCATGCAATATCTCATTCTCGTCAATGGCTCGTTATGTGTCTATTCCATCCCGTATTTATTGCTTATCGCAACTTTCATCTACGTATGCATTGCTGTTTGGTTTCTCACTACCATTTTCTTGTGAATGAAAAACTCCCATTTGATCTGTCTTTCCATTCTAATCCGTCCTTCTGGGATTTGTCCCATCTTATTCCCTTGGTGTGCCAATCTCTTTATTTGAATCACTATCCATTTCTACCCTCTCAATCTCATTCCTCGTTTTATCTGCTCTGTCCCCCAAAGTGCTACAATAATGTTTCATTCCTATCTTGGTCCCCTTCTCCACCTCTTCCTTCGATGGAACTTTCCGTGACCAGTAAATACTCGGAATGATCCCTTATCTAAGTCGTAATCTACCACGAGAGATGGTTCTGTTATCACCAAGTCCTCTTCTTCTTCTTCATCATCAAACACCGCTCTATCTCCCTTATCAATTGCGTCTGATTACGTATTGGGTCCAAAGAATGGAGATCATGGATGAGAACGGACTACAGTCTGAGAACCAAGAGATGGACCCATTACATAGTCATACGATGGGAGGAATTCAGTGTAACGCCATTAAAGATCGTGTGAGCACAATCATCAATGGACTTGTTGTTTACTCCTTCAGTGGTGCAATAGTGGGAGAGAAGAGGGAGGCGAAGGATGGAGGAATGACCTACCAGTGCCAGATTCATCTCGTGTTCGTAGGGATGGAATCTTCCCTGTTGACAGACGACCTTCATTCCATGCAGATATCCAAACACGAGATTGCCCTCAAATTCATCCATTTATCTTCTGGCCTTCCAATATACTTTTCCAATGCACCCTTCACAATCCTTGCTTTTGTCATTCAGTTTCTACATCATTTATTTACCTTGTGTCCTTGAACGGAAGGAATGGGGAATCCGGGGATCTTGCTGTAGGGAAGAACGAACTGAAAGAGGTTGAAATCGTCCACATCCTCAATATTCCCATTCCCATTTCATGATTATTGCCAATCATTCTTATGACTTTCAATCCCTTCCTCTATTCATCATCGACTTCATAATTCCCTCCCTCTTATCTATCCGCAGTTTGACTTCTACACGTGTAACCCCTCCTCCTCCCTCTCTCTCTCTCTCCATCGTATTCCGAGAATCTCCGATCAGTTATCACTCAATTTGCGTGCCGATGGGAATTGATAAGAGGAGGGAATGGCATCGGAATGGAAACTGAATAGGACGAAGAGACGATGCAATGGAATTAGATTGATCGTCAAAGGAAGGACTGATAGTGATTTGATAGTAGAGGGGAGCCTATCACCTCCAGACACGCGCGAAGGGCAAAACAATCTATTGAGAGGGGGAATTACCCTTCCCGCGTATAGTCGACTATATCTATACCGCAAAAATACGTTCGAAACCATTATATTAATATTTCTCTTATTTTTCACAAAGAGCCAAGCGCTTTCCTACTCCTTTTCATCTCGCTCGTAAACAAATTTTAAAATCTTTCGAAACCACGAAGTTATTCACTGATAGAGCTTTCTCAATTGTGAAGTGCCTATCTCATCCTATGTCTTCCGTGCAATTCACTTCACATTTGGAAGGAACAGTCTGTCTTCCCTCCGGACAGATCTAATCAATCTCTCACCGTGTCAGACAGAAGAGTGGCCATCGTTCCCAATCCAGATCCACAGATTATTCCGATCGTCACTGATTTGAATTCATCCGGAACTTGGTTCTTTATCGCTTCGTAGATATCAAGGATATCATCGAAGTTGCGAGGGCTGCAATGAGGGAGGATTAGAAGGGAGAAGAAGGAGGGAGGGGGGAGGGGGGGGGGAGGGAGGGGGAACTCACTCGAAGTGTTCTAGATGAGCAGTGCTGGGAGACATGATCTGCAATAGAAGGAATTGAGAGTGAGGGAAGAGTGGTGAACTCGCGCTTAGTGATGAACCGTAGGAATGATTGTGAATCTTATCTCTCATTTGTCTCCCTATTCCGACCCCTCCTCCCTCCCTCCTCCTTCCCTCCCTCTCCACTCCCTCGTCATATTCTGATAAGAGGAAGGGAAGGAATCGGGTCATGACAGTCACGAGATACGAGTAGGTGAGAATGTAGAAGGGGAAGGGGAAGTGGAGGAGAAGAGGACTTTGATCGGATCAATCTCTTCCAGGAGAGATCACACTCGTTACCTTACTGAACCACTCTAGTCACGATGCGATGGGTTTCGAAAAGATAGGAAACAGTTTTGGATGGATAAGAAAGTAAATAATGCAGAGGTCAGCCCATTGTGATCGCCATGATTCCATTAGTGAAGGGAGGGGAGAGAGTAGTAGTGATGGACACGGAATGAACTCATGAGAGAGTGAGAAGAGGTTGGGGAAGCATAAATCACATGGGGTCGTTCTATCGTTGATTGAGATGCGATCACAGGGAAACTGTCTAAGATCAATGGGGAGAAGAACGAGAGAGAGGGAGAGGAAACTACGAGATACTACTAGGTAAAAGTTCAAACATGACGAGAAATATAGACGCAGTCATTACTAAATCGCTTAGAGTTGGACGAATGAGATGATTCACTAATTTGTCTCTTGCCCTACCTCTCACACATTCTGAATGGGAGGTTAATCCTTTCGACAAACAACAGAAGCTCGCAAAAAAGTTCTCTCGTTTGAGAAGAAAATACGTGAACTTGAAGAAACATTTGAAGAAGGAAGGAAGGAGGGGGGGGGGTGGAGGAGAGGGTGGGAACGGGAGAGAAGGAGATAGAGATGATCTCCGTTCTCGAGTATTCTGGTTTTATACCACTGATACCAGCCAAACAAATTAAGAGAGTGAAAAGTAAAGCAGAAACTGGGTCGAATGATAGAATGGCAGAGAAAATGATCACGGGTCAATGAACATCTATCGAGTATTCTCAGATTCCAAGGACAGTTTAACTTCTTCCCTCTCCTCTCCCTCCTTCTACTCCTCCCCCATCTCCTTCTTCTGATCTTATCGGCAACCTTCCGTTTTTCAATGAAAAGTGACTGTCTCTCGTAGTTTTTCGAGATGAGAGTGGGGAAATTGTCTAAGAGGAGCAGACAGCTTTTGAATGGCAGAAGCAAGAGAGAATCATGGTGATTGACCTACCTTTTTCAGTCGTGAATCCTCAGAAGATCCTCTCTTCTCTTCTGCTGATCCCCTCTTCTCTTCCTTCTCTGCGGATTTCTTCTCTTCCACTGGTTTCTTCTCGTCTTCTTTCTTTTCTTCCTTCTTTTCTTCCCTCTTTTCATCCTTCTTTTCCTCTTTCTTCTCTTCCTTCTTCTCTTCTTTCTCCCCATCTTTCGTCTTTTCATTTCCTTCATCCTTCTTCTTCTCTTCCTCTTTCTTATTCGGTATCTTTGCTATCTTCTGAATCACAATCATTAGTGCCTTTCCTTTGGTAACGAGTCAACCTTGGGATCTTCATCATCGTAATTCTCAGCACTGCTTCTTCTACTGCAGAGTGGATCAGAGTAGACATCGAATCTGAAGGGAGAGAGAGGGAGGAGAGGGGGGGCACTCAGTCTACCTCCTATCGACCTTCTCCTCCTTCTTCGATAACATCAATGACGATCGAATCTCGGGAGAAGTTTCTCCTTTCGCAGGGTTCATTGCTTTCGAGTTGGGCTGAAATGTGTTTCTGTTCTCTTATCGTCCCCCGCATCATAACATATCTCATCACAAACTCCTCCACTTCCCACAGTCACACTTCCTTCTATCTCTCTATCTGATCTCCTATTCAGTTTGAGATGCGAAACAAGATCAAGAGGTTATTCTCTCTCTCTTTCGTCATTCTCTCGTGGACACAAAAGGGCGAGAATGCATTTGGAATATTGGGGAAGGGATAATTACCTGCACTACTCCTTCTTTCTTCTTGCTACGATTGGCACAGAAAAGAAGAGAAAAAGAGGAAGTGATAGAGAGAAGGACGACCGCCCATAACATTGGAGAGGAGAAGAAATGAAGAGAGCAATCATGTCCACAATTGTTCTTCAGCCATATTTTTAATTAAAAATGGTTCGTATTTAGCTCTGCTCAATCCCCATTATGAATAGAGTATTCCATTTCGGGATTGCATTCTTTGGTCACTAACTTCTCCCCCAGTACGGCAATACACAGTGAGGGCGTTGGTCTGCATGTGACAGTTCCTTCCCTTCTTCCCTCCCTTTCTTCCACTTCCCTATTCAGCGTAATTCTGCAACTTCCTCTTCTTCATTCCTTCTCATTTGTATCTCTGATTCAGACGACAATAATTTATCATTTGCACGAATCTTCAATAGATTCCTGAGAGTGAGGTAAGGGGACGGATATTTACAGAAAGACGAGATTTCAATGTGAATCCTTCGTTTCTACTCGAAGCTATCAATAACGATTTCTGGCTTTTCATCGTCGATCTTTGTATGGGAATCTTCCTGAATAGGGAGAAGTGTTGATGGGGAAAGTGGGCGTGGCAATGGGGACTCCGCCCAATTGAGCTCCATTCCCAGGGAAGATTCCCGTCCCCCCGAGTGCTCCTGCCATCGTCTGTGAGAAAGTCGATGGAAAGGACTGAGGAAATCGTTCGATCGAATTGATATTATTCTGAAGGAGTGATTAGTACTGATATGATCACTCATGAGATGTTACCATTCCCATTCCATTGAGACCGTTCATTCCGTTCATTCCGTTTAATCCATTCATCCCATTCATTCCTCCCAATAGACTTGAGTAGAGATCTTGCGAGTTTCCACTGCACGAACAGTCCATCGATTGAGCCATTGCGATTAGCGAATCTAGAAAATGAGTTTTCTGTTGTTTCGTGAATGTTTTCTAACGTGATCCTCCATTCGTTTCTCAGTCACCGTTCCCCTCTAATCCCCCCCATCCCTCCATTCTCTTCTCTGCTCTCATCATAAATGACTCACTGAATTGCTCGAATCCACTCTTCGCAATACTCTGTCGGTTCACTTGCTCCGTCAGCTTTCGAACCTGCAGATTACCGTAATCTTCCCTCCGATCAACTGGTTTTCCCCTTGGGACCAGCCCCCCCGAATTAGTGCGACCCTCATGAATTCAGCCAAATGAGCTACAGGCGACGAGATTTGGTGAGGAGAGAGAGGATTAGTGTGAACGCAGACGGGATTGTGTCCTTTCTCTCGTTGGAAAGAGACAAAACAAGGGATGGGAGTCCTCTCCCCCTTAGACATCATTCCATCTCATTCGGGGGGATTTCTCATGCCTCATCGACTCCAATCCCACACAAAACAGACAGTGTCGGATTCCGTTTTTCCGGTCTTATTCGCTTATTCTCCACGCCACTCTTCGAAAGTTATCCAAAACACGATTGGTTTCATGCCTCACGTATCTCCCTATTGCTGTGCATTTCCGGGAGTGATGCAAGTAGAATGGAAGAGGGGGGGGGCGATACCTGTTCCTGCAGCTGTTGAATCTGCTGTTGAGCTGCAGCATTGGCATCAGTGGGAGAGGGAGCGAAGACATTCGGAATCTTCGAGGCACATTTACATGAGAACGAGAACGAATCTGCAAGGGAAGAATGAAGGCCCCGTTCATTATTTAGCGTATTCTAAAACCAGAGAATATTTCTATTGTTGTGAGTAGGTGGAATGGTTATCTTGTGTCGTTCCTTCCTGCTCCACTAGTTATTCCTGTGCAGCTCTTTTGTCTATTTGGGGAAACCTCATTTCTATATTCAGCTTCCATTCAGCTTTCTAGAATCGCATATGTTTTGCGCCAAACTACAGTATCTACTTACATTCTCCGAGTAACATTATTTTCTAGCATCCGCTCCTCATTATTCATCATTCAATCACTTTGTATGAAAGGGAGAACAACTTCAGGCATTGTTCTCGTCCGATTCGTTTTTTTTCACTCCTTTCATTCCTACGCGAGAAGTAGCTGCCTTTCACTCTTCCCTATCGAGGCCCCAAAACATAATTTATGTTTCTGTTGCTTATTTTGTAGTCTCATTTATACCTTCTTGCATATCATAGCTTCTACTAGTTTGCAGAAAATATTGAGCACTACAAACTAATTCGCAGAGAAAGATGCTTTGCATCGAAAATAGCATGAAATGTTATTGAGTACTGTTCACTGAGAAAAGCGTCTGGGCAGTGTAAAGTACTCATTAGATGGTCAGTCTCCGATCTTTTCCGACGTCGTTCGTTATCAGTAATAGAAAGAGTAAACTGACTGGTCATCATTGGATTCGTCAGTTGATTGAATCCTCCATTCGACCCAAATCCTCCTAACATCTGCAATTAACCATTTCGTCCTTCGTGTGAAAACACATTCATTTCAGTTTACGGAATGACAAAAACAAGCTCAATTTCCCCATAGTTCTTTCTCGATTGCGAACTTTTTTCCTCTATTTAATCTCCCTGGAGATTGGTATTCGAGCACTTTTCTTTCTTTTATCCCACCGTCGGATCTTGTGATAAGCCATTTCCCCTTCCCTTTCCCACCTGATTTCCATAGAGTCCTCCATTTCTGATATAGAGACTAGGGTCGAGTTGCTCACTCGTCACCACTTTCTCTTCTCTTCTTTCCTCACTTCGAACAATCTGAAATCAACAGGATTTTCAATCTAAACTTAGCCTAATCTCGATGTCAAATCATTCCTTTGTTCTCTCTTAGCTCCTCCCCTTTCCGAATCTCGTCATTCTTCGTGAGGGCATCATTTTCATTCCCTTGAGAGACGCAAATCTCTCCAATATTTCACTCAGCTCTCTTCCTTTCTCTCTTCCAATCCGTCTCTCATTTCTAATCTCGGGTTGTCTCTTGTTGCGAATACACACAAGCCTCCAATTATTTTTCCCAGTCATTTCGAAATTGCTGGTCACTTCTAAGTAAACTCAGGCTAGATAGTCACGCCCGCGCTCTCTCTACCGTAATTCCCCTCGAAGATCAAAGATCAAACCTGTGCAGTGAGCAGAGCAGTAGTAAGAAGAGCGAAGTGTCGACTCATCATCGTTTCTCACTGTCCGTTTGTCTGGTAGTCGCTTCCCTTTATAGAGATTATGACTCTGTCGGTTGAAATCTCCTCTGAATGGGCCGAGTACCGGACAGAACGATTGACGGATTATCCCCCCCCCTCTTCCCCTCTGGCAATAGACTGTAGAGGGGAAACGAGTGATTGAGTCATGAAGAAGGAAGAGAGAAAGTGAAACGAGGAACTGAACGAATCATAAACATCTTCTCTAGGATCATGTACAGTGTTAGATTGGAATCCATAATAATCTGGTCTATTTATTCCTCATTCCGTTATTCTTATCCGTGCTGTACTCCCTTCTGCCCTTCCACTCCTCATCTTCTCAGACTCTTCAATGCTTCTTCGACTCTCTCTCCTCTCTCTTGCCGTTCTCATCTCCTTCTCTTTCGCTGAGGAGAACGTCGATTACGGTAAGTGACATTGAGGGGTACTGTACATGCTATTCTGGATAATTGATCCCTCAGGGCCAAAGTTCCTTGATGACTTGACAATTTTATTCTCAGACATCACATTTGATCACTCTCGAACATCAGAAACCATGTGGTTAACAATCTTGTGTCTGACTGCTAGTATTAGTTCTATTTCGGTGAAGTTCCATTGGGGGAAATGAGTGAGTGGGAGAGGAAATGAGATAGACAGGAGAATAAGAAGAGAGAATCATTACAGATGTTCAACTTCCCGAGAAGAGATTCAGAGGATTCTCATCGTGAGTCCCTTCCTCCCCCCCTCTCCCCCTCCTCCCTCTAAGATTGCCTCTTCAGACCCGACGAATTATCCGTTCGCTTCTTCAATTATCCACGTCACACTTCAAAGATTGTCCATGAGGAGAAGAATACTCAGGAGAAGAGACAGGTCTGATTCCCCCTCTTCCCCTTCCATCTCCTTCTCCTCATCTCCTTCTCCTCCATCTCCTTCTTCTCCATCTCCTTCCCCTCCTTCTCCTTCTCCTCCATCTCCTTCTTCTCCATCTCTCTCCATTCCAGGGTTCCTACCGTCACAATCAATTCCTCAACTGCATGCTCTCCCTCAGAGACACTGCACGATGCAATGAGATGTTCTGATTCCCTTCTTCATCTTTGATCTTTGATCTCTCCCTTCTCGTGTAACCCCTCGATCTCGACCATTGTAATGCAGTTCCAGACAAAGAGATAAAGTCTCATTTATTCCGTTTTCACATTGCCTAATTCTCTTTGTTAATAATAATCTCGATTTTATTTTCAAGCCCGTTCGATAGTTTCTTCAGAGATTTGAGTGTTGGAGAACAAGTGATCACAGTCTGAAGATCAACGATCATCCACTTCCTCATTGATTTGAATGGTACCTTTCCCATTGGAAGGGGATCCTTCGGACGAATCATGATGAATGGAGCGATATATCCTTTCTAAATCGAATGGGAAAGTCGAGTATATCCGAATAAATTCTACCTGGTTCCAGTATGGGAAATGACAGAATGAAATTCCATCCGGCACAAGCAATTCGATTGTTTTCTCCGGAGAGTCCTTTTCACCAATGAGATTCGCCTGAAAAATTTGGAATAATATGATATCGAAATGTCCTCCCTACATCGCAATTGAACTTGATCTTCTCTTTACATGCATTCTCTTTCTTACTCGGTCGAATTCCCGTTTCTTCCTCTTTATCACTCACGGGGAAAAAAGCAGCCATCTGAAGTGAAATAGAACTAGTGATGACTTCAGTTGTTCACCTTGGTCAAACCAATGAGTATACACGGGGTCGAATTATTGTAGCCCATGAGTCCCCTCAAGAGAATTTTGTATTCAATTTTGATGAGATACTAGAAACGAACGATTCAGGATTGCAGACTTGATCAACTTGTGTTTTATTCTCCCCATTTGAATCGATAGTCAAGGTTCTCGGAAGGGAATCGGATATTTGCTGATTACAATACTCCATCGTTTCCTTCCCCGACCAATCGTTTTCTATTTGAGAGGCAGCATTTCCTTCCATCCTTCGTGTACAGCGATACTGAGCTTGTTTCTCTAATTTCGTCAGAACTGAACCATTCTTTTCCATTCTAATTCATTTATAGTCAGTGACATACCCTCTCTCTTCATAACTTCCCTCAATCTTTCCACATAAGGCATGAAGGACGAATTGGAGTCAGAGTTGAATTTAAATACGTTATTTTCCTTTTGCGCTGGCTCGAATATCATTGCTGAAGTGAATGACAAGTGGATAAACATTAGTCAGACTACTATGACAATTTCATGAAAGAGAGTTCTTACTTGGAACTAAACGGTCAATTTTTTCTTCACTATAAATTGTAATATCGATTTTATTATCAATTCCTGTGGAAAGTTTCTTCAGAGATTTCAGAGCTGGGGAACAAGTGATCACGGTCTGAAGATCAAAGATCAATTTCTTGAAACGATGGGAAGAGTAGAGTACCTTTCCCTTTGGAAGGGGATCCTTCGGTCGAATCATGATGTATGGAGGAGTGTATCCTTTCTGAATGAAATGGATAGAGGTGCAGGTGAGTCAATTTTAATACCTGGTTCCAGAATGGAAAATGACAGAATGAAATTCCATCGGGAACAACCATTCGTACAACTTCCTCCTTCTCACCAAAGTGTTTCGCCTGATCGTTTAAGAATGAGATATGAACTACTAATTTATCTTACCGAACAATTGAATTTGATCTTCTCGTCACAAGAATTTTCATTATTCTCAGGTCGAATATCAGTCTGATGTTGGTGTTCACTCATAGGAAAGAAACCGAGAATCTGCAAATGAATACTGAATCGTTTGATGGAATACAGTAGTTCACCTTGGTCAGACGAATAAGCAAACACGGTTTTGCCTTGTCGTAACCCATGGATGGATGGCTGTAAGGGCATACGGTAGTTGTTGGGAATCGATAAATAATGGACGAACATCAATGGATTGCATGTGTCATCAGGAAAAGTTGCAGTTACTTTCTGAGTGCAGAATTCATTCGTCCTCTTTCCCATCCAAACGTTGTTTTCAGGATTATCATGACATCTCTTCTGATCGGCATTTTCTGAATCTCAGAAATATGAATCTTCATTCTATGGAGCATCTCACCTTCTCTTATCGTCACTTCAGTCAGTCTTTCCACATACTTCGCATAAGAACTGTTCGAAGAGCAATTGAACTTGATTTCACGTTTT
Source organism: Pristionchus maxplancki (assembly GCA_900490775.1). Lineage (NCBI taxonomy): Eukaryota > Metazoa > Nematoda > Chromadorea > Rhabditida > Neodiplogasteridae > Pristionchus > Pristionchus maxplancki. The sequence continues at coordinate 1,798,491 of LS531849.1, forward strand.
TTATTGCCCTTAGACGTTGGCTCGAACATTATCGCTGAATCGATTCATTTTTATTTTGACGACGGTAGATCTCACATGGAACTCCTCCAATGAAAGATCCAGTTCCCCAGTAGAGAGGACCATTCTTAGTTTGAGCAAAAACGAATTGAAGAAGACCGTAAGAGATTCCGAATAGAACAGCAAGGAGAAGAATGAGATGGATTATTGTGAATACTGTAATCAAGATAATCATTTCTCTTATCAGAAACTAATCTCCTTACCCCAATAAACTTTCTTGGTCTTAGTACTAAAAGGTCTTGCTTGAACAGTCGGTCTCACAATTCGATTGGGAGCGGAAGATCCTTCATTCGGGGGTCCTCCACTAGCCGTAGGAACTGTCTTCATTGATTCTTTCTTTGATTCATTATTTGTTTCCTTCTTAGATTCAGATTTCGTTTCCTTCGAGTTTTTATTTGACGCAGAACGCTCAGTGGATTCTGAAAATGTTTTATTTCACACTTCAGCATATAGAGAAAGAAGGAATACCATGAGAACTGTTAGCAGAGAGAAGTGGTTTCTTATCGGAAGTATTGTCCATGGTGAGGACTAAGGAAGAGAGTGGTCGAGTGACCACCCTCGAGGAATACAAATAGAAAGAGTGAAGGAATGAACCATCTCTCCTTTTCACGATTGATTGATGCAAATGTAATTGCCTTTCTTAATTTTATTTGCTTTATTTTATTGCAAATGGGAAACAATGGAATTCAATGAGACTCTAGTTTGCAGATGTTCTATGAAAATTCACTCTTTTTTCGACATTTTTATTTGAATCCACATTTATTAGTGGTAAAATAGGATCTCTTTAGTGTCGTGCATTGGTACATCTCATCATTTTCTTTTTTTATCTCTCTTTTTACATGTGAATGCAGTTGTGTACAAGTAAGCAATATTAGGAAAAATCACGTTTATGCCTTAGTCACATTTTGCTTCTTCGTTGTATCGACGATAAAGGAGATGTCGATCTTGTTTTCTCGCTCAGTCGATAGTTTCTTCAGAGATCTCAGTGCAGGAACACAGTTGATCACAGTCTGAAGATCAAAGATCAATTTCTCCCCTCTGATTGGAATCGTACCTTTCCATTTGGTAGGCGGTGCTCCGGTCTAATCATGATGTATGGAGGAGTGTATCCTTTCTGAATGAACTCATGCTGTTAAATACTTGTAAATTCTATTTGCCTGATTCCAGAATGGGAAATGGCAGAATGGAATTCCATCGGGAACAAGCATAGTGATGTTATTCGTTGTTTCAATCTTCTTTTTATCGACACCTTCTTTCTCTCCAACGGTTGTCGCCTGAGAACAAAGTAATTGATTATCGATCGATGAATCCTTCGACCTACCGTACACTTGAACTTGATCTTTTGGCTGCAAGAATCTACGGTATCACTTGGTCGATTCTCTTCATCCTGTTCGTCACTCATTGGAAAGAATCCAAGAACCTGATAATGAATACGGTATCGATCGAGTACGGTAGATAGTTCACCTTGGTCAGACGAATGAGCAGACACGGTGTTGCCTCATTGTATCCCATGTGGTCACTGCAAGGGATACTGTAGTCAGAGGGAATCGATAACTGACGAACGAGCTTAATGAGCAGACTTTGTCCACGGTATTATTCACTATAGGGAGGGTCGTATTTTCTTTCTGAATGCAGAAATTCTTCGTTTTCGTTCCAATCCACACATTGTTCTCGGGTTTATTATCACATCGAGTGTTTTGTTCGTCGTTGACGGCATCTGAAACAGATCAATTGATCCCATTCCATCCATAATTCCACCTCTCTTCATCACTTTCTTCAGTCGTTCAACGTGTTCCTTGTAGCTATTACTCGAGTCGGGGTTGAAATGAATTTCACGTTTCTTATTGCCCTTCGCCGTTGGCTCGAACATTATCGCTGAATCGATTCATTTTTGCTCTGACTACGGTAGATTACATTAATCGTATTCCGGGAATATCTAATGGTAATTCTCACATGGAACTCCTCCAATGAAAGATCCAGTTCCCCAGTAGAGAGGACCATTCTTAGTTTGAGCAAAAACGAATTGAAGAAGACCGTAAGAGATTCCGAATAGAACGGCAAGGAGAAGAATGAGATGGATTATTGTGAATACTGTAATCAAGATAATCATTTTTCTTTTCGCAAACTGATTATCTCACCCCAATAAACTTTCTTGGTCTTCGTACTAAAAGGTCTTGCTTGAACAGTCGGTCTCACAATTCGATTGGGAGCGGAAGATCCTTCATTCGGGGGTCCTCCACTAGCCGTAGGAACTGTCTTCATTGATTCTTTCTTTGATTCATTATTTGTTTCCTTCTTAGACTCGGACTTCGTTTCCTTCGAGTCTTTCTTTGAGGCTGAACCTTCAGCGGATCCTGATGATTGGTCAGATGGACGATTTGTGACGAAGAGTTGTGAAGACATCGTATAGATCAGAGGGGGAATGAGAGATGGAATACCTCGAGAACTGTTAGAAGAGAGAAGTGGTTTCTTATCGGAAGCATTGTCCATTGTGAGGACGAAGAGAAGAGAGTGGTCGAGTAGATGGAGTGAAGGTATCGACCACTCCCGAGAGATACAAATGGAATGAATGAGGGAAGAATGAAGAGGTAGAGGAAGATGACCTCGTTCCTCTCTCACTTCGACTATGCAAACTAATTTAATTAAATCAATATTACATTTAATAATTATTGCAAATCTCAAATATTCTGTCCTTCCACCCACTGAAACTCAAATGTTTCCTCTGCCCTTTGTTCTAGAGTTGGCTATGCGATCGCGATATTGCGGGCTCGCAACGAGGGGGGAGATGAATGCGAGCCCGCAAAGGATGCGAGGCCTCGCAACGAGAGAAAGGAAGGGCATAGAGGATGAGAGAGTGTGCGAAATGGAGAGAGCTCTCTCTTCCCTCGTTGCGAGGCGAAGCGAGGGATTGCGAGCCCGCATCCCTCCCCCTAC
>LS531849.1:1802105-1846106 GCA_900490775.1 Pristionchus maxplancki
TAGAGTTGGCTATGCGATCGCGATATTGCGGGCTCGCAACGAGGGGGGAGATGAATGCGAGCCCGCAAAGGATGCGAGGCCTCGCAACGAGAGAAAGGAAGGGCATAGAGGATGAGAGAGTGTGCGAAATGGAGAGAGCTCTCTCTTCCCTCGTTGCGAGGCGAAGCGAGGGATTGCGAGCCCGCATCCCTCCCCCTACCCTCGCCCTGCCGTTGCGGGCTCGCAACCTAGAGGTCACGCTATTGCGGGCTCGCATCCCTCGTATTGCCAACTCTACTTTGTTCCTCTGGTTGCTTTTCCTCTTTTATCCCTTTCAGCTGTTCAAATAATGAAAATGGATGAAAAGGGAGGCGATTCCGTATTGTCAGTGGCAGATTGCATTCATTCTTCCTCGATTGAAGAGTGTCCACTACAGTTGCACTCCCATCCCTTCCAATGCCTTCTCTCCTACTCTTCTCTCTTCTTCCCTTCTCAGTCTTCGCTGATCTCGATCCCGCCATTGCTTTCGTCCATGCATTGAAGAGACAGGTTATCACTCCCGTTCGTTCTGTGAGAATCTGACCTTTTCAGGCTCTTTACGTGTGTGGAACATATCCGAACCAGTACTATTCGACAACTCGTTAGTTCATTCCATTCAAACTCAAGAACAATATTCATTGCAGCGTGTAATTCTGGCACAGCGAATCAGTGTTCGAATGGGGGTCGATTCCTAGGGATCGGTTGCTATTTCGACTACCAATGCACTCCCTACTCAGCCGGTGCAGCTGCGAGGTATCACGACGAATCCAGCAGGGCGATCAATAATGAGGACTCATTTTCAGATGCGTTGGAGGTTGCTGCTGCACCGATCCTGGCAATGGAGGGACGACTGGATTCGGTGAGTGACCTCCCCTCCCTTCCTCCACCCCCTCCTCTTCCATCAGGCTATTGTCCCTCTGGACAGACTTCTCAAGTGTCGTGCACTACGAATGCAGGCTGTAGTAGTGGACAGACTTGCAATAATGGACTGTGCTGCACTACTACTGGACAGGAATATGCAAGTGAGAGCATCTTCTGTCTTCTCCCATCCTCATTCTCTTCTCTAGATGCCTGTGGTGGTCTCGGTGCTCTCTCAGCCTGTGGTGCCACTCAGAATTGTGGATCCTTCGTCTGTTCCACTTCCAATTATTGTTGTGAATGTCAATTCGGAAGGAGTAGTGGACTGTGTGCCAGTGTGAGTCTTTCCTCCCTCTTCACTCCCTCCACACTTCATTCAGGGATGTCCTCAAGGATATTCTTGCTCGGCCAATGGATACTGCTGTTCATCTTGCGCCAATGGTAGTCTACATTCCTTTGCCCCCTATCAATCCTCTCTCTCTTCAGGCCAAACGCCCTTCGGAGTGTGTCAGAATGGTCTCTGTCCCACTGGATTCACGTGCAATGCAGGCAATGTCTGCTGTAGAAACAGTTGATCTCACTCCACTTATCACTCCTATCTGTAAACTATCGTTATCTTTCTCGTTCGTAATAAACTTATTGTCTATGAATCGTACAAGATTGCACAACCACTACGAAACTCGCTCCATTCTAGTTCCTCCTCTTCTTCTGTAACAGATCTCTCTCGAAGACTCACAACACTTTCCGTCTCCAACCCATTCTCTAGGCTAGTGAAGGGAAAGAGTGGGTGGAAAGGGAGAATGAGAGTCAACCTTCCCTTGATCACTTTGTCTCTATTCATCTCCATTGACTACCCTCTGGTATCTATGGATGAGACACTGGGTTCTCATCACTGAAACTCCTTCTTCCCTTCCTTCACTTCCTTCCAACTCGAGATGAAGACCCTCCTCGCACTATCAGGTTCCATTAAACTCCTATTTAAATTCAGAAACAAAAGTTTGAGTGCTAACTGGCTCTGTGGTGTCTCTCTTCCGATCTACTTCCTACACGTATTCCTATGGGAGTCCCTACTACTCATCCTCCAATTACTATTATTCCGACAACTACTACTCAACTCCCTACAGAAGCAGTTCTCGATACTCTTCCGATGACTAGTGAGCGATACGGTATCTTCTCAATTACCGTAATCTCTTTAGCAATTCATACACATACATGGATGGATCCTCTCGTCCTACCGTATCGAAGGATGAATTAGCAAGAGCAGCGAGAAATCAGGCTGATTCAGCACGAGTCATCCAGTCTTCATCCTCATTCACGTCAGTTTGTGATTACTCTGATTCGAACCATCTGATCATCTCTTAGAACGGGCAAACTTCGATACTATTGGGGATCTCAGTACATGCCATCTCAAGAGTGTGGAACATCCAATGGAAAGAGAAGAAAGAGACAGGTTGGTCAGATTACTCTCCTCCTCCTCCTCCTTCCACCGTAGTGAAGGGAAGTGGAAGCAGTACTTCATCCCCTCCTCCTTCTTCGAATGGCCGATCAACGTCTACCTATCCTCTTCCCACTGGCAGTTCCACTGGAGGAGACTACGTCTACACCAATGTATCCTACAACATATACAATGGAGACAATGGAAACTTCTCGGACTACATGGTGAGGGGAGGAAGAGTGAGAAGGGAAGAAGGTTCCAATTGCAGGACACTCTCGCGTACATGAACATGTTCTACGTCAACTTCACTGATCCCGTTTGACTCGTTGACTCCTCCTTGATTCGAATGATTCATTCAGGCCGAATCCCTCAACTACGTCGAGACTTATCTCCCTGATAATTTCACGTCGAAGACCTATCCCAATTCATCGACGATGATGAAAGATGCCATGGTATTCAATAGAGAGAGAATCGAGAGACGTCTTCTTCATTCCAGTCGAATCTTCCCCTCAATGTCTCCGATCGTGCGACTCAATTGGCCCAGACAATGATGGATGGAAATGTGAGCCAATCGGCGAATGATTGGTTCAACGATCTGAAGGATGAACAGACGTACAATGAGATGGTAGGTCATTCTCCCTCTTCTCTCTGCCAATCGATATTTCAGATTGGAAGCACGAATGGGAGTGGACCAGTGCAGACTTATGTCGGATGCTCGGAGGTGAGAGATTGATGAGAGTCCATTCTGACTCTCTCCCATTCAGAATTCGGCCCTTGCAATCTGCACTCGTTCCATCTCCGACCTCGATTCTTCCCTCTACAGCTACGTATTCAACTCGGCCATGTACGACCTTGTCTTCATTCAGAGAAACCATTCCCTCCTTTCAGTCCGAATGAGATCGCCTGGCAGTGTCCCGATAAGGACTACTACTGCTGTGAATGGGAGTGCTGCAAGGAGAAGAAGTGGAGTGTCGCCGGCATTATGTAATTTATTTTCGAAAATTTGAGTTGTAAAAAAGGAATCACAGCTTCTGTGTGATCTTCGCCCTTCTCGCCTTCTCGTGCTGCATCTGCTGCTGTTGTCTCTGCATCAAAGTGAGAGAAGAGAAGGAGAAGACAATGAATCGACCCATTTCAGGGAAAGGAGAAGGAGAAGGAAACTCTCGTTGTCATGTACCCCAAACCGCAGCCACAGGTATCCATTTCGTCATTCCCCTCAGAGATCATTCAATCGATTCAGGCGTACTTCATCTCGGTCCCTCCTCGTGTCTACTACTGAGAAGGATACTAAGCAGACCATCTGCCATCTATTCTACCCACGGATATTCTATCGGTCATTATTGTGATATTACCACGATAAAGAGAGTTAGCTATCAATTTGTCCGGGAATTTCTCCCTCCTCTCCTCTTTCATTCCTCGTATCTTCCATTCACTCGATCGGTCGTCGATGTCTTCCAATTCGTCCAATTTCAATTCCACTGATCATCATCCTGCAGATAAGCGAATCACTCGAATATTCGTGAGTGGAGAGGGAAGGGAAGGGAAGAAGGAGTGTTCCATTCAGTGGATAGTAGTGTGTGCCATCACATGGATCATCCTCTTTATCATGTGCATCTCCAATCTATGGTCTGTCTCTCTCTCCCTTCTCCCCCTCTCCTCCCTCCCTCTCTAATCCCTCGTCAGGACTCATTTCCGTCGAGTTTTCTGCAGGAATAACCAGCCAGAGTATCTCGTTCATGTAGGGGGAAGAATCTCCTTGACCGAGGAGATCATCAATTCCAGACTGGAAACTATCCCCATCTCGTCCATTCGACTGAACAATTTCCTCCTTCTGAGATAGTTCCTCCTCCAATGGAAAAGACTTGTATCTCTGCCCCGAGATCAAAGACCAGATCGAAATCAAATAAACCACTGGGTTTGCCTCCTTCTTTCGTTCTTCTTCTGATATCCATTCATTCAGTGCCGAAGGAAACGAAAGCGAAGAGTCAGCCAAAATCGGATACATTGGATCGAATTCCCGTGATGACTCCACAGGATAAAACAGATGAGACGATCGATACTCAGACTGGACCAATCAAGGTATTGGAAGAGAAGGGAGAGGGATCTACACGAAGATACTTGCAGATTCCCGGAGTGAAGAGATGAGATGAAGAATCTGTTGAATTGCCTCTATTCGATAAATGAACTCACCCACTGTTTCCCCTGTGGCTGTGAGATGAGCTGCCTCTCGAGTGGGGGGAGTCCCTTCCTCCCTCGGGGGAAGGTCACTTTCACTCGATGAGTCAGTGAGGATGGAACAGGATAGAGCATTGATTGAAAGAAGGAGAGAAGCGAGAGAATAGAGAGAGAAGGAGATCAATCTCCATTTGGGTCATTCCTGCACACTCTTCGACTCTTTCTGCTACCTGAATCCACTTTCCAATTCATTGGAAATCCACATAGACCTTCCTTCTGCAGTGCTTTCATTTCAATTCCATTTTCAGCCTCATCTCTTTTTAAAGTGGCGGGATGCGAATTATTTTCATATTTGGTGTGCTATTATGGATAGTTCACGCAGATTTTTCGCCCTGTAATGGTGAGATCCATTTTGCAGCCTTTTCTGTTCTATTCCTGACAGAAGATCCCTGCACTTTAAAGGCGGATGATCCTTTTCCAGGCAAATCAGTGCTTGGAGGGGATTGCGATCATAATGCAGACTGCGAGCACAAGGGAAGTGTATGTCTGAGAGGGCAGTGCAGGTTGGATGAATGATTTGATAAAGCTATTCTCAATCTTCCATTCAGATGCCATCCCCATTATCTCGAAGCCACCGATGAAAAGGGACAACGAAAACACTGTAAAATGTGTAAGTGACATTTCGGATATTAATGAGAATGAATAATTCGGATTTGGCATAGTCAATTCCGCTCCCTGTTTGTATTCCCTTGATTGTTTTAATTAGGGTTGTCAAAATGAAGAATCATTTTCATTCATAGAAACGAGAGAACACGTGAAATGAAGAGGCAAATTCTTCATTTTGGCAACCATCATTATGATGTTCTTCTTCAATCTCCCCTATACTCTCCACCCCTTCAGTGCCTGCTCGAATCGGTGCCCCTTGCACGACGAAATGTCGTGAGCCTCTCTTCTGTCGAAATGGAGGATGCCAATGTGTACAGAGAGGAACCACCACTCTCGTCAATGGAGAATGCATTTCCAGTCAGTCCATTGGTTGTCTGATAAACTTCAAATCAATCTCGTTCAGTCTCTCGAGTGGGCGATCGTTGTACTCGTCACTACGACTGCACTGCTCCCTTCTCAGCCTGTCTCAATCAACAATGTGTTTGCATCTCTGGAACCATCCAGCAAGGTAAGGGAAAGAGATCGAAGTAACTGATAGTTATGAAGGAAGTGGAATTAGTTGAGTGACACACTTGGATCATAAGTGAACAGGTGGATTGCAGGCATTCACTGTGTGGCAGCAGCGAATTGTCCGTTCGGAGGACTTCCAGGGGCGACTTGTGTGCAGAAGAGTCAGACCGGATCTGTGAGCTATTTCATTATGATTTATATTCCTTCAATTATCATTTCAGGCATTTAATCTTCCTCCCAACTCTGCGCAATCTAACTGCCCCTCTGGACAGGTTTGCATTACTCTGTTTCGAACAGTCAATACTTTTCTAGTCAAACTTAGCTGACCGAAGAGAATGAATTTGGAATCTCGTTCATTCTCCTTCTCAGGTGTGTATCACAGCGGAGGATTCGTCGGTCGGTCACTGCTGTCCCGTCGTCTGTCCTCTTTCCTCTCACGTGGACACCAAATACTCGTGTGATCCGGCCGCCGATGACACATCGAGATGCCCTTCCGATACTCATTTCTGCCATCTTCTTTCTGGTCTGTCTACTCAATATTTTGTATATTCGAATCGATTCTCTCCTTCCAGATGGTCAATTCTCTCAAGCAGTCTGTTGTAGACGTCCCTGCAATGCGATGGCTCCCAATGCACTCTACGCCAATAACCAGGTACCATCCATCACATCCTATCCCCACTAATACTCTCCGTTCCAGTGTGTTCCTCGTGGCCAACTCAATTCAGCCTGCACCACAAACGCGCAATGCGGAGGAGGAGAGAGCATGGAGTGCGTCAAGGTGAGACTGCTCTTGCTTGCGCTCTTGATGCGAATCGATAAATCTCACAATGCTTGCTAACTTGCACGATGGCTGAGTCTCTCTCTTGAGGAGTGGGAAAACGAGGAGAAGAGCCTTCCAATGGATGGATCCACTCCTATCAAGAGAATGGACGATGATCTACCATCGAGGAAGGAAGAGAAAGGAGGAATAAGGAGGGGATCAGATGATGATCTCCTTGTGAGAATGAAGAGAGATGTGAAGAGAGCCGTGAGACCGAAGACGAATCAGAGAGTAGTCAATGAACCAGTGAAGAGAAGGAATGAATCCCCTCGGAAGATGATACTCCAACCCCTCACTCCTGTGGTCATGGCACGAATCCCGAAGAGAGAAGTGCAGAGGGATGGGGAAGTTCATAGAGGAGAAGTTCCGAGGGCAGAGATGCCTCCCAAGATGATGCCAACGACCACCCAAGGGACGACGACAATGAAGATTAGAATGAAGAAGGAAATTGTGAGAATTATACCCATTCACGTTGTCACGAGCACCATATCTAACATTTGCATTAAAAGATATGACAAAATCTGTTAAATCTCGACTCATCAACTCGATTGCAGGGTCAATGCCAGTGTCTGACTGGTTTCACTCCCTCAGTGGATGCCCTGACGAATCCTCGTTCCAATCCATCTCAAATGTGCATCAGAGAGTGCACTTCCATGGACCTCGCGAGAGACACTTCCTGCTTCAAAGTACGTCATTCAATAATTCGATTGGTCAAGAACAAATGATCTTAGTGGCGATCCTTCCTTTGCAGACAGTTCCTCTGGGTGGTCAGTGTTTCATCCAGAAGCAGTGTCCAATGAATGCGGGATGTTACAGAGGAAGATGCATGTGCAGGTTATTCACTTCATTCAGCAATCATTTCTTTCAGCCATAGTAAATCAGAAATAACAATGGCTTTCAGATGTGGATTCGAATTGACAATGCGAGGGAAGTGCGAACCTCTTCCTCCTCCTCCAACCACTACTCCCAGTCCAAGACGTGAGTCCCTTCCTATCATGTCAACTTTGAAATAATGCCCGATTCATCACTCTATCGGTCGTTTCCGTTGCAGAAACAATGCCAGAAGTATTTCCTGGTGTCTCCGGTGGAGCAGATATCTTGGATATTTTCAGAAAATTCCTTGGCGGATAGGACAAAATCTATTCTCGTTCAATTTTCGTTTGCCTTGTCAAGATCTCTTTTAACCGTTCTTTCTGTACATAAATATTGTGTTAATTTTGTGCGACCAAGTCAAATTTTCCCGAATTCTTCACGAGTAGTTAGGTGGTAGCGGATAAAATAATTTATATTATTCGAAGATCGCGGTTCACGAATTTCTATTCATATTTGATTCATTTTCCTTGTAATTTCAGAGCGAGTAGCAGCCTCCATCCCTGGAGTCCCCGGAGGAGACATTTTCGCCCTATTTGAAAGTTTCCTTACCGGCAGTCGGGGATAATCTCTCTCGATTGCTCAACTATTCAAGATCTCAGATGTTTCTGTACACTGCGTGCATTGTATTGGCCTAATTCCGTTCTTTCTTCCTCACGAGTAGCTAGATAGTTGTTAGTAGATAAACACATTTTATACTATGAAGATCGTGATTATACTCGTGAAGGGAAGAGGAGAGGAAGAGATCGAAGAATCAACAGAAGAAGGGATAAGTAGGCACATAATAGTACACGATCTGCTGTAGAGCAGTTTTCTTCTCTTTCGGCATTTCAGTCGTCGCCTGCAGTGATGTCATCCACTCATAACTATCTACTATGATGGTATACCTGAGCAATAGCGAATGGCAGTGTCTCATGCAGTTTCGTATCGATATTCGATCCAGTCTCAGTCATATTAGACACGGCTTGTTGAATGGGAATCAATGCTAGTTGATACTGACCGAAGATGTCCATCAGAAGCTGAATATCGATTGATTATGAACGAAAGAGTTGTGAATCGTACTGAATAAGCATAGTTGACAGCCTGTCCCTTGAATGAATTCAGCTGATTCGACGTCGTCGAGGCCAGATCACTCGCTTGAGTGAAGGCAACGGGAGCGAGACTGTACCATCCATTGTACAACTGAAGACATCCATCTCATCCTCCCTCACTCCTCATCTCCTCTCACCATGGGTACATAACTATACATCGTAGCGTTCTCCATGGCCTCATTTAATTTCTTCTTCTCTTCTGGCTTCGATTGGATCGCTTTTGCTGCCTCCACGGATGATTTCGGATGGTCCTTGTGGAGAAAATCATCGACCTGGAGAAATGACATTTTTTAGATCTCTAGTGGAAAAAACCTCGTGACTGAGTTTATCCAGCAGCTCATTGAGACTCTTCGTCTTCTCACTGTGGGCAGGAACATTTCCCTGAAATCTCCAATTGATTTCCTAGTGATAGGGGCCACAAGGTGGATCGGAGATATTATCGGATTCTGTCAAAACACTAGCCAAACTGTCCGCCTGGGAACCAATAACACCCTGTTTTTGGCCGTTAGTTAATATCTTTCCTCTGAGACGCGCTAGAGCCAAAAAGGTGCACACACATTCTCCTATGTAATCGACTCGAAGTCGAGACGCTAAGCACAGGGGGCGGCGCCTAGAGAGAGGCATCGCAGCCAAATACACTCTAGAGAGCTAGTGATAGCATGCCTAGATGGCTTAGTGGTAGTGCTCCTGCCTTAGTGTCCGCTCGTTGTTTGCTCGACTCCACCCCGCTGCGGAAGGTTTTGCCAAGGCCAGAGATAAACAGCGGAAGTCGGAATTAAACAATTACGCGCGTACTAAAACTTTTAAAAATCGCGCACAATTCAACGGCATGATGAATTGTTGTTTTTCTTTCTTTAGAATGTTGTCATGGTCATATATTATTGAAAAATGACATACCATTCTCTTCGTTTTCCCTGGAAATGACAAATTCGGCCCTTCCTTGACCTTCTACTTGAATTTTGACCTACTTATCGAAAATTTGAAAAATATGGATATCGATCAATCGATAGAGGAAGGGGATAGCTACATGACAAGCTTTTGATCTTAGGATTTAGTTAAGGATGAGCCTTGTGCGCCCCCTGTCTCGCTTTTTGGCGAAATCGTGTCAACACAAAGTGGGCGGAGCTTGTGGCCCCTACCTAGTGATGACGCAACCCACAAATATCTCCGGACTGAGCATCTTTCCATTGACATAGGGTTCCAGTTCCTTCCTATACTCTTCCACTGCACTCTTCGCTCTTTCTTCCGTTCCATTCAGAGATTTCGAGAATGAAGGAGCGGATGAGGAGAGAGTTACGTAGGAGAACTGGAAGAGAGAGGATCAGTAGGTTGAAGGGAAGAGATGGACTAACTCCCGGTCCAGTCTGAATGACGGATACGGATTGAGTCTCGGAAGGATTCATGTCGTTGATTGCATCGAGAGTCTCGTATGAGATCATGCCTGAGATCTTTCTGCAATGATTTTAGAGTGGATCATTGCTCTAATTAGTTTACTAACTTGTTCGTCTTCTCAGTGAGTTCATTGAGTAGTTTCTTCATAGCATTCTCAATCTCAACCGTGGTATTCGTGAGTGGAGGCATCTTCTCACGGAGACCCGACAGAGACTGGAAAAGGAGAGGAATCACGACAGATCGAGGGAGACTTAATACCTCAGACACATAATTCTCAACAGCTCCATGCATTTGATTGACTGAATTCTGAATGGGAGTTGTGGCTGATTGGACGATTGAATAGACAACTGGCATGGAGTAGAGAAGACCGTCCATTATCTGCGAAGGAGAATCAATCCCTGTCTGGCAGATGGGCCACTCACTACAAGGGAGTTATCATACACGAAGTATTCCTTCATACTCTCCTTCATAGTCTCAGCAATCGCATCGTCAGTCGTCGCAGCCAATTCGACCGCTTTCCTCACTGCGACATTCCTTGTCTTCGTCCCCTGAATGACTACCTTCTCCCCTCTCTCTCTTCCCTCTCTCCACCTCTTCCTTCAATCCATTCATCTTCATCTTCAAATCTCTTTTCGCTGCTTCGAAAGCTTCTCCCGCATGGGGAAGATCCCTCACGAGGTTCGATCCAATCTGCATTCACTTCTCTCCGTCAATTCTATTTTGTTTCGAACTTGAGTGGAACCGAGACAGATTGGAACCGAAACTTTTCCTTCCCATCACCACATAACGATGCTCTTCTATCTATAGTTATGGGCGGGACAAGGAAATGAGAGGGAGAGCAATGAACACCGATTGGGGTAAACTGAAATGGGACAGTGCTAAACATCATAGATATCAATTAGATGGAGATATTTCTACCTACTTTTTTTCTCATGGGCACACTTTTTTTGGTTGTTATGCGGGGAGTGAGAAGGGATGGGCCGTGTATGCGTGTCTCAATGAACTTATTCGTGCACATCTCCACACTTTTAGCGACGAAAACAGAACTGAATATTGGTGAACCATTGATCTCATGAGATCTCATTATTGAATACTATGCGCATTTTCCCTTCATTTTTCAGCAGCAAGAGTAAACCGAATACCTCATCGAAAATCTCCTCTACTCCATTGAGTGCCTCTTCGTACGTCTTCTTGATCTTCCTATCTGCATTCGTGAAGACGGAAGTCGTCCCAGGGGCTGTGTCTTGCATGATCACCAGGATCTGCAGAAGGGAGAATATTTCGTGGATTTGTAGCGTTTTGTTTATAATTATTTCTAGCATGGTCAAGTAGACTGACATCATCGGTCTCGCTATTCGACGTGGTAACGACAGTCGTTCCATCCTTGCTCACGAAATGATTGACGGAGGGAGAAGAAATTGCACGACGAACTGAAAAAGGAGATGATTTTCTCTCGAAAGGAATGGTCGATGAACGAGGAATAAAAATGAACTCTCTGGGTGCACACCTATTGTCTCTCTCTTCCTTCTCTGCCCATCCTCTCCTTCTCTCTTCAATCGAATCTCCTCTACTACTTTCCCCTTGAGCAGTCTCTCTGCTCTCACTCGAGTCCTCAGTGTTCGACCATTCTCGATTGTGATCTTCTCAAAGGATCGAATGGTCATTCCATTCCGGGGGAAGGGAGTGGAGGGAGTGGTGGAAGTGAGAGGGGACGGAGTGATGGAAGTGAGAGGGAGAGGAATCCGTGGAGGGGAAGATGTTGTCGTTGAAGGAGAGATAGAGGATGGAAGAGGAGTGGTGGTCGATGGAGCTACAGTCGATCTTTTTGCATTCGAGGAAGCTCTTCTCTTGGGAGTAGTGACAGTGGGAGATCGGAAGATGAGAGGACGAGGAAGAGTAGTGGGTCGAGTAGTCGAAGAGGGGAGTCGTCGAGGAAGGAAGGGAACTCGGGGTGGGGGCACTAGTTTCGATTCCATTTGCATTTCCTTATCTGGTATCGATCGATTAGGAAGGGAATCGGAGGTTAGTATGTGCGAAGATCAATCGAAAGAAGCGAATTACCTCTAATCCAGGGTGGTCTCAGTGAAGGAGGACTGCCTTTCGAATCGATGAGAGTGATGAAGAGAGGAAGGAAGAGAAGAGGGGAAAGGAGCATTACTGAGATGTTAAATGGAGTGAAATCGAGTGAATTTCGAGTGGATACAAGAGTACGCAGAGGGACGAACGATGATTTGGAGTGGAACCGATCTTGAAATTGGTGATTTGAGTGATAACAAGCAAGGTTAGATAGTAGCCAGTGGAGAGTTAGAGCCAGACTGAACTGTGGAGGGGACAACTGATGAGTGAAGGGAGATACGGAGCTGTGAAACTGATATGAATGGGAGAAGGTGAGAAGAAGCAGCCCCCCCCCTCCCTCCCCTTTCTAATCGGTTTCTGCTTTTTCTCATCGTGATGGACAACTCGAATGGACCACAAGATGCAAAAAGAAAAAGGTAGAATGGGATTATAGTTTACTCCGCCCTGGGTGAGGGTTCGATAGGTGGTAAATTATTATTAGAGGGGTGAACTGCTTGCCTCCAATGTCATTTCTCCGTTCGTGGAAAGAGCGAAAAGGCTCATTCACTTTCAAGTTATTATGAGTGCGAACGCCTTTCAGTCCATCATAGATCACATCTCAAACCAACTATTTGAACGGGCGAAACGGAGAGCACATTGGGTGAAGAAGAAGTGAAAGGTCAATCAGGCATTTTGATAATACTAATTTGTTGTTTGGTCACGTTCAAATGAGAAAAGGTCTCTAGGGAGAGATGAATTCAAAGAAATGTCATGTGGAGTGAGTAGTTCATAGTAGATAGTAATGATAATCAGCTCTGCTCTTTCACCATTCAATGCCAGCTCTTCTTTACTTATTTTCCATTCTTGAACTAATTCTTCTTTATTTGTTGTCTCATTTTCTTTCTCCTCGTTCTGATAATAGTGTCGCCTCTTCACTATGGATTCAAGTAAGTTTGCCGTTTCACAAAATTTCAAATAAATATTTCTCAGATCCCTTCTATTTCTCAATACTTTCGCTCTTCTCACAGCAGATTCAGCGCAGACTTTGATGGAAATATGGATTGTAGTCAATGGAGAGCATTTCACGATGAATAACGGTCGTTTCATTGCAATGAATTGTCATGAGTCTGATTTCCAGAATTCATCGCCTCTCTTTTCCTCGTTCATTCCTTCGGTTTCTACACTTGCACACTCACTTTCGTTCTCATGATCTTCGAGAGATTTCTTCTCTGTTTCAATCCATTTTTCTACGAGGACAAAGACTGGAATTTCCCTCGATTTTCATTCGTTATCTGCATTGTATCGGTTAGTCTAGCAGTCTAACGTCAATGAAATCAACAGATATCTCGATTACAGTTTCCCTTCGTAGTCTGCATTGTGATGATACTGCAAGATGGTGAGATACTTCATGACTTCTCTTCACTATAGCCTTCCCTTTGAGATGTGATGAAGATGGTGAGTTCCTTCACGATGGCTCTGGTCGAGGGAACGTCAGCATGGGTAAGCACGTCTTCTAATGAGATCTCGTTCCTCTCCCATTCATCACAACAATCCCCTCTCAGATGTTAATTCTATGTCATCGTAAAAGTCAAGAGTATTACACTACTCGATTCATGGTGGTCCCTCTGAATGTCAGATATCAAGTAAACGACTTCTCACCTTTTCCCTCTTAATCTTCGCCATTTCCAGGCGAGCAAAGTAATTGAGCTCACCCACGCTCTAATTCCCATCTGCTATTTGGGATTCCTAGTCAAAATTGGAGCATTCGCTGTCTTTTTCGTTTCGCATAACTCAGATGAATCTACTTTTGTGTATTGTCAGATTGCATTTCGAATGGTAAGTTTCCCAAAACGTAAAATGATGCGTGACGTTTCCATCTTAGATTTGCTCATCGTATTCCCTCATGGAACCGATTGTCCTGATCAGTCGAGTGAAGATTATTCATCGACGATTCAGATTGATAATTAAAAGATCAAAAGTAAATTCAGTTGACTACATTCCTTCCGATTACAATCCTCAATCTTACTTCAATGCTCTTCGAGATCAATGGGGACGATGACCATTATTTACCATAGTCATTGTAGTGGAATAATGAATGATAATGAAGTTCTTTGATGCATGAAATACATTACACGAATGATGACAGTGAGCTCAAGGGAGGCTCATACTCGCAGTGTTGTCTGTTCTTCCTCCGAATAATCCATCGAACAAGTTGAAACAGATCCATCGAAACTCGCTTGAGAGAATCTCTGAATCGAATCAATGAGGGAATCTCCTTCTCTTCTCACTGACCACTCTCGATTTCCTTCCCGTGTCACTATTCTTCTCATCCATTCGTCTACTCCTCAATCTATTGAGGGCATCCAATCGAAGTGATCGTTCCGTCTCCTCTCCGAATGGAGGAAGACCCACTGTGTCGCCGGCTAAACTTATTGATTCCAATGGAATTGAGCAATACTCTCACCAAGTTTGCTCGATCGAGTCGAATCAACAAAATGGAGACGAGCGGAATCTTCTGACTTTCGAATGGTCGAGTAACTGAAGGGACGATCGGGTCTCATCACCACTGGTCTCTGGAAAGAAAGACTTATTGTACACCTTATTGAAGATGATAAACGAACCCGTAGACAAGCGATCTCTCCCTCCTCCACTTTAATCGCCTGTTCAACGAATGTTTCCACTTGGAAATTGAGTAATTCGTCTTCGGGAATATTCAATTGATCTCCGAGATTCTTGATGAGACGATCGAGACGCATTCTGAATTGACAATTACCATTCTCGTTTTCAGATCGATGAAATTGTAATTCCCATAAATTGCAATGGACTCACTTTTCTCCTCCGAACCACACGAATACATTGGCAGCACTCTTCACTTTCCTTCCGAAGTAGTGCAATCTCTTCAATCCATCGGCCATTATCTCGACTGCCATCGTTGTCAATGCGAGACCCACTCCGATGTAACAGAGAGTGACGAAGAGATAGTCAGTACTGAGAGGGAGAGTCATCAATTGGATTCAATGGAATAACTGACCTCTTGGGCACGAAATCGCCCAATCCGATGGTTGTGAGAGTGACGAAGTTGAAGTAGAACGCCTCAATGATTGATTGAGTGGAAGGAGGGAGAGGGGGGTCTCACCTCGAAGAATCCCATCTCTGGTTCGTATGAAGCGAGGACGTGAGCACCGATGAGGAGATACAGAGCGAAGAGAATGCAAAGGGCGAGGGTCTCGTCCATTTTCCTGCGATGAAGAAGGATCATAGACGAATAAGAATAGTCTTTTACCTCGGTTCGTGTTTCTCATCCTCTTCTTCACTGCTTCTCTCCGTACTTTTCTCCTCTCCATTCACCATTTTCTCTTCGATTGGAGAATCGATTCTCTCTCGACCTCGATATTTCTACAATGGGAATTCATTCGTCTAACCCATGATAACCGAGTACCTTGACGATCCATTCACACAATTTACTGATTCCTCGAAGGAGATAGTGCAGACCCTGCAAATAGCATAGAATAGCGGCTAAAAAGCAAATCAAACCTTGGCGATGAACATTCCCAGATCAGCAATTGTGAGAAGAGTGAGAGGCACTCCGATTATTCCATACACAATGACGAATACTCGACCGATCGTCGTCTCAGGGACGATGTGACCGTAGCCTGAATGAGAATGAATGGAGGGCACTGTAGGAAGGGATCGCCCTCACCAATGGTTGTGATGACAGTGAATGAGAATATGAGTGCATTCTCGAAGTTCCATTTCGATGGCTCCACTTCCACTTCCTCTCCTTCCTCCACTACAATGGTCTCTTCAGTTCCTTCTTCCTTCGTATCATCGACAATCTTGATTCCTCCAGGAGGAGCGATCTGTCGATAGCAATCGTCCAGAGTGGAGATCGCTGTCTGCAAGGTCGAATGTCTTAGGAGGATGGTTCATTCGAGGAATGCAATCGCTGTTAGATAACTCCCGTACATGGTCAAGAGCAGCATCGTCATCGCATCCGACAGTCGAGAAGATTTCAACGAGAGAAGAGAGAACACATTCGTGGACCTGCGATGAGGGAGAGATTCAGATGGATGGACCAATGGATACACTGACTCGTGGATCCAACTTGGCCAGTTCTTCCCCACTCATCCCTGATAGATTGAGAGTCTCAATCTGCGGTTTCGTCTCTGCATTCGCCTTTTTTGATCTGGAATGAGCGGATTCCATCCCGAAGAAGATAAGATTGATCTCACGCTTTAATTCTCTCTGGTGATTCGAGATATTTGATGATGAGAGCACCCGTTATTGTGTAGAAGATGACACCGAATACGAGGAAGATGTGAAGGGCGAAGGGAGAAGCCTGGAGAGGGAGAGGGAGAGGGAGGAGAGATTAGGAAGGTTCGTTTGATTATGTTTGTCCCACTTCCTTGTTAGAAAAACGATAGATAGACCGGAATGGTAGACATTCGTCGTTCAGACAGATCTAATCTGGTCTTATCGATTCATCCGATACGTTTTCGATAGATCACAAGCACTTTCGTATCACAGCATCTGTCCCATTGTGATTCATGGGAAATCATGTGCTTTTGATCCACCGATTCTCGAAACTCTGGAAACTCTCCCCTCCCCTCTACTCTTCTCTCTCTCTCTTCCATCCGTTCAGTGTCCAATTCATTATCTCTCTTCGTCTTCTTTCTCTCACAGAGAGCGAACATAAATCACTCCCTCTCACCTTCTCTGCACAAATCTGAGAGGAGAAAGAAACTTATCCGGATCACATCACGTACAAGATTGAACGATCCTATTTTTTTGCTGATAATGTCATAGTTTTCACGCTCAAACTTGACACGTGTAGGACCGAAGTATGCTGAGTATTGTGTAGTGGAATAGCTCGAGTGTAGGAGGGGGAGTCTAGCGTAGAAAAGAGCAAGAGATTCAGTCTACCGGATAAAAGTGAGAGAGTTCGTAGTTGATTCGACCTGCGAGGACTTTGATGCGAATTCTATTGGATGTGCGCATATTTGATGATGAACATAGCAAGAAGAAGTGGGAGGGAAGGGTATTTCGGGAGAGTTACTTCAGGATCAGATCATTGATCAAAGAACGAAAAGAATACCTTTCCGAATCCAGTGCGGAGAGAATCGATGAGGAACATTCTCTGTACTAGGGAGAAGACATAATGGGACTAAAGTAGATCAGAGAAAGAGACCGGAAGACGTCTTTATAGGGTGAATTGAAGGTGGAAGAGAGGAAAGAGGGACGTCAGATGGAGGAGAGAAGGGAGGGAGAGGGGAGAGGAGAAGAATGAGTGGTGAATGAGAGAATGAACACACGGAGAGAGAAGAAACTTCGAGTCATCAAGAGGAGAATTGGTCATTTACTAGACAAATAATGGAAGAGCGAGTCGAATTGATGTAAATTGTGGTGTAAGTTAGTATATCATTAGTATACCATTGCGTGAGTTCTCTCACCTTCTTCAGCCCTGCTATCATCTTCGTTGGCACTCGAAACTCGAAGAGAACCTGAGAATGAATTGGAGAAGGAGAAAGAAATGCCGACTCGATTATCCACAATAATTGAATGAGATACTCGTAAAAAGAAATTGAGAAGTGTTTCGGAATGACGACAAAGAGAGAGAGATACTTACCACTCGATGACCATTCTCCATTACCACTCTCCGAAACATTTGTTATTAGCGTTTCTTTTTTTTCTGAGATTTCAATTTTCCGAATAAAAGGAATCTATCTTTTTCTCAGATACGTCATCACTTTTGTTGCGTACACAGAACAATTGTGCAAATGCTTTGAAGTTCAGAGACAAAGAGTTGGAAATAATTCTGTACTTCGGAGAGCAATTGCGAGAAAAAAGCGTACGAGTCCGAATGGGACAAAACAATAGGATGGAGAGAAGAGTAAAGGACCATTTGATTGAGAGTGAAATTCGATTTAGGAAGAGGAAACGATTAGTACGATTATTCGCATCTCGGAGGGTTGATTCCACTCGTTGAATTGTCTCCGCGAGAGTCAAATTCATGCGAGGGGAAGGTGGAGTTGCATGCATTTCATACTAGTACTCGAGAATAACAACATGAATTGTAGAGTGAACACCTTTAGAGAATAGAGACTCTGTCTCAAGGAAAGAAATGGAGACAGCTAAGTATCCTCTCCCTTTCTCTCCATCGAAATCGGCTCCATGGAGACATTTATTGTCGTTTCTCCGAAGTATCGACTGGAAATCTACCGCAGGCACGAGAAGTAATGATGAAGGCGAAGGAATTCCTTCCCTCGAAAGATTCGCCTTCTCTGATGATGTTGCCAATTAAGCTGTCTAACCATTGTTTTATCATTTTATGTCATCTACCTAGCTGATAGTTCTTTCAGTACGGATGTAATATGTAATTGGTTTGTAGATATTGTGATTGGATAATGAGACAGATCTATCTGGCTTGCAGGAGCCTCAATTTCGATTGATGGAGACGATCATTTCATGAATGTGCACACAATGTTCGAAGGATAATTCACACGTTGTCAACCATAATTTCTACCGGAAATATATAATAATAAGTTGGTTAAAATTTTAATTTGTATGACACAATGCAATAATTTTCGTTACGGTTCCATGGTACTGTATGTCGATGATTTTTTTATATTTTTTCTACTCGTTTTGCGTATCGATTTATCGATTCTTGCGTGATGTATATGTGATAATTAATGCTTATTTAGATGTCCTTCAATCCCCCTCCTCGCTCCCAACCGGCCCCTCCTCGGTCTCAGCCAGCAGGAAATGAATCTCCCCGTCCATTCGGCCGTGGATCTCCTCGGCCGTTCGGCAATGGATCTCCCCGTCCCCTTTCCTCCTCTCAACTCGAAGCCGATTTGAATACCTCTCAGGAGGTTCTCATCGCTGCTGCACTCGCTGTGAGGAATAGTGTGAAGAAACGTTCTATGGTAAGCATTTCTCGTCGCATCTCGACATTCTCCATTCCAGAGTGCGGATCGTCGTGATCGGTCGTTGGATCGAAGTCGCCCTGATGCACCGTACGTCTCTTTCCTTTTATTTTCGTCCAATTTCTGATTTCCAGGACGACATCGACTCCTCTGCGCAGTCGCAGTCCGAATGTATCGACTATTGGGGACGATCCTCGTTCTACGAGTGTTCCCCCTACCGCAAGAAAAAGTTCTTGTCGCGCACTCTTCACTACCTCCACTCCTAGTTTGTATATTTTATTTTGTTATTCAGTCATCAATAATTTTGAGAACCAACTGATCGAAGCCTTGATGAGTCGAAGCCGGTCAACATCCGCATATTCGACGACGAGATGGAGAGGTTTGTGCACTTCAATCTCTATTGAATTCGACCACAAGCGTTTATTTATTGATTATTTAAATTTTGTAATCAATTATTCAATATTTAATATTATTAGACAACTAGATAAATAATTAAGTTGGTTGTCTCGCAGATCTCGACCTACTGATGCAGAGGTGGAAGCAGCAGCTGATCTTCGAGGTATCTCGCAGCCTCCCGATACTCCCGGCAACATGTCGTCAGTTGCATCATTATTTTTAATTAATATTATTTTATTTCTAGGATGAATGACTCGCAGACGGGCGGTGATCGCAGTATGAACGATACGCACATGTCGTGGGGAGCGGTTCGTTCTTTCACTAAACCTCCCTCAAGTGTGTATCTTTCAGGAATCATGTCTTACAATCGCTTCGATTCGCACTGCTCGAGGCAGTCGAATCAATGGGACGAGTGCGAAGGCTGCAGCTGCAGCAAGAGCTTATTGGACAGATCTACTCAAGTGTCAGAGGGACTGGTTCATGTTAGTTATTTTGATAATTGTGGAGTGTCAAAAATCAATTGTATATCAGTGATATGTGATATCTTCAGCAAAGTTACTACCACTCGATTCTCATCCAAATCAGCGTCTTCTCACGTTCTCGATGCATACGCTGAACTGAAGAGCTCCCTCTGCTCATTCTCACCCAAGGTTGGTACCTGATAATGGCCTTTCTCATTCACTAAATAAATAAGTGAGAATATAGTAAACTCAACTTCTTGAATTAGGTTGGAACGTGGAAAAGCTCTCCTTCTCTTTTGCAGCCAGATGAGGCAGTGAAGGCGATGGAGTTATTCGCCGTGCACAACACTCGTCTCTACGTCTTCCTCACCGAAAGAGGAATACCGGTAATCGATCGATACAGTACTCCTCAATCTCATCCCTTCTTCCCCTCAGGACTCAGCTACGGCACTGGCCGAATTCGTACATGCTATGCTGACAAAGTATCTCGCCAATCCGACTCATATGCACGAGAACGGAAGAGCATGGCTGCTGGCGAAGCATGTGGGTTACGGTGGGGATGAGACGATTAGTGGGGATTACGGTAGTGGCCCGAAAATATCGGAATTGGAAAAAACATGTATTCTAGATTCTGGAGCTGGTGGTTGTGATTCCATCGTCGACTGATATTCTGCTGACGATCAAATCGACCATCTCGCAGATTCAGACAGAGTACGCCATTTTTATCATACATACATCAATTTGAATTACACTATCTAAAAATAAGAGTGATCTCTTTGATCAGATTCATTCGTATCTGGGCGTCATCTCATGCCGAAAGAGATCTCCGATTCATCGCCTATTCAATCAAATGTCTCGATGGACTCGCAACCAGTCTCTCCGCAAGAATAAATCATGTATTTATTTATATTATTCGTTCGTCATTTATTTAGGCTAATTGAAAACGTGTTAATATTACCGTAATTTCAGCTCGTGAATGGAATCGTATTCGGATATGGCGAAGAATAAAGGATCACATTCTCAAGCATTTTATACCATCTCAATATTCCTGTGCCATCGTGAGTCAAGTTAATTTCTGTTGATTGTTAAGATTTGATCATTTTTATGATTTGTTTAGTCTTCATAGCATCATGTACAATAGTGTTTTTCTTTGTTTTGTTAATGATTGTTCTTGTTTTCGTTTTTTGGTCAACTGTGTGAAATTGTGCTAAAAATGAGACCATAAATCTGTACTACTGTCTCTATTGCATCGTTACTTTGAATTGGTCATACGACAGGTGATACAGTCTCTCTCTCTCGTTGACCACACGATACACTACTATAATCGGAGTATTTACTGTGTCTCCCCGTATTAGACTTCTTCCTCTTTTACTCTCCCTCCATTCATTGTTTCTCCTTAGTCAAAGGGAATCTCTAAGAATAAATCAAATGGTGTCTCTCAATTAGACTTCTTCTCTTCCACATTCTCCTTCTGTCTGGAGAGGACACTGCCATTTATCAGACTGAGACTTGTAGTGAGGGATGAGACTATTCATCATATCTAATCAGAATGGACATCATTGACTCCTTCCATCCTGTCCCCCTCAATCCGTCATTTCTATCCCAAGGGAAGAATGCCAAGGATATCCGAGAGTACTTCTAGCAGAGAGAAAGAATCAAAGAATTGGCGAGAGCAAAAGGAGAACGACACAATAAATTCCCTCCAATATTGTGGAGTAGGGAGAAGGACTGTCTTCCTCCCTTGAGAGTTGAGAGTGGAGGGGGGAGAAGAGGGAAGAGCCTCTGTCAGTCCACGTAAAGTCCTCCCTTCACTCTACCACCTGTCTCATAATTCTTCCTTCCTTCATTTCTACTCTCTTTCAGATCATCTCTCTTTCGTCCACTCAATCCCTTCTCTTCCTCTCTTCCCAAATAAGTTTGTCTCTTTTCTCAAACAAGTAGGCGGAGTCCCTCTCCTCCTCCTCCATTCCCTTCACTTCTAGTCTTCTCTCTTCCTCCATGATCCCTTCCCTCTGATCCTCCGAATGGGTCCGATCGGTCTCCTTTGGCCTCTCCTTCCATTGGGTGCAGCTCTCACTTGTCTCACCTGCATTCCCACTCCTGATTCCACTCAACTGGACAAGTTCCGAGTGACGACTCGTCTGTCTCGTCCGATCTGTCCGATGGAACCCGTCGACTGCGATAGAGACCAAGACTCGTGTGTCACCGTCACCATGCACATCGGTATGTCGACTACTCATAACAAAGTCACTTTATTTGCCAAAATTACACCGATAGATCCACTGTAGAATCTTTAGAAGTCTATTTGCTTAGTTCAGTGTACATTCCGTCATACTAAAAGCATAATCCAAAAAAAAACGAAAGTAGTACATAGAAAAACGATAGGAATACGCGTGTATCTGAGCGAAGATAAATGGAAGCAAGTGAACCCCTAGACTAGCCACAATACTTTTAGCTTATTGGGAAGAAAAAAGAGTGAGTGCAATGAGTTTGGATATTATTTTAATACAGCTCCGTAAGAGGTCTCCTCAATTATTCTGAACACTCCCACTCACATATTGCACTCACTGTTCATACAAAATGAGAGGAAGGAAGAAGGGTTAGATGAGAGAGGGGGACTATCGGGATGGTAGTACAAGGAGAGACTTCTCATTCAGGAGGAGGCGAGTACTGGCTGGGAGCGGGCTGTGACCGTCGTTCCTCCTTCCCCACCATCTCCTCCTCTTCCTCCTGTCAGAACATTCGAACTCTCGCTCGATCCGTCCAATTGGGATACACTCACGAGAGAAGGGCCATGCAGAGAGTGTGTCTCTGCTCTTCTGATCTATGCAATCATTCGTCCTCCCTTCCCTCTCCCTCGAGCATCCTTCTCCTCGTCCTTCCCCTTCTCTTCCTCCTTCTACGGTAGTCGATACCGTACTCTCTCAGTTGATTGTGTCATCCTCACAATCGTCTGGGAACGAAAGGAATGGATTGGGGGATGGGAAGGGAGGGACTCGATCCATCTCCCTCTTCCTCCTCTCGATACTGTCGTGCTGAATGGGCCAACGTCAGCTTCTTCAGGTGAGCACTGCAATTATTCATCTCTTCTTTTCCATTCGAAAAAAGTCTTTTGGAGCACGTATTCTAAGTGCAAAAACTAAGTAGAGAGAACCAATTGGCAGTGAGATCCATCACATCTTTTTTGTGTCTGGTTATGAATGAGTCCCTTGTCTCTCGAGGACAACTCTGACATGTTGCAAGAGTGAGAATGGAGTGAGAATGGAAGGGGGAAGTACCGTTCTTTCTCCTTCCTCTGGATATTCTCCCTCCATACTCGTTCCAATCTCTCCTCCTTCACATCAACTTCCTTCAGAGTCGTTCGATTATTCTTGCCTCGAAGAAGAATCTGAGGTCGACCTCCACCATCTGAAATGGAATCAATTCACCTACCATCCATCTCTCCCCTCTCCCCACTCCCCTCCTCTCCCTCTACGGATCCTCTTCCACTTACGAGTGAGTTCATTTCGTTCGTCATCCTTCATCCAATCCATCAATCCCAGTTCTTTTTTCATCCCTCTCTTTCCTCTACTCTATACTCTTCTTCCACCCCTCAGGTTAACTCGTCTTCTCTCTTTCCATCTCAATTCACCTCTTCCTTCTCTTCATCCTTTTGTCCTTTCTTCTCCTCCACCCACCTAACCCCTCCTCCTCCTCCTCCTCCTCCCCTCTTCCTCTCTCCTTCATATTCCAATATTCATCCATTCTCGAATCCTTCCACTTCTCTTAGGTGTCTTCATCCATCTTCCCCCATTAGACTCCCTTTCCTCTTCTCTTTTCACTCCCCAAGAAAGGACTCAGTCTAATTAAAACAAGGTCTCACTCCATCCCCAGGAAATCCCAATTGAGTGGAGAGTGGAAGAAGGGGAGAGGGAGGGGGTAGTGCATGGGTATCATTCAGAGTGTCCATCTACCTTCCTTCGCCTCTTCATCTAGGTGTTATTCAGTGGATGGGTGATCAATAGAGGGTCTTCTCCTCTAAATAGTTGGATGTCCACTGCTCCCTCTGGCTAGGGGATAGGGGGGGGGGGGTAGACTGACTCACTTCTTCATGTCAATCAGTCAGTCTCTCACTCCCTCTCTCGCCTCGAGAAGTCGTGTAGGACATCGTGAGAATGAGAGCAAAACGGATAGAATTCGAGAGGAGGGGATGGAAGGGGGAGAGGGAGGGACTGACAGGCGACAACAGAGATCAATCCCCCACAAGAGGAAGGAATGATCAGTAGTGATCAGTCATACATCAGACTCTATCCAATCAATGGAATCATCCTCTATCTCTCGTCATTTCTTAATCCGGTCTCTCTCCCTCCCTCTCTCTCTCTCTCCCTCCCTCGATTCTTCCTCCCATAATCAAATCGTCAACGAGTCTTCTTTCCTCTCTTCGACTTTCCTTCGCGCAGTCGAAAGAGAAGACGACAACAATCGACAATAGTTGAGGATTTAGAGGAGAAGAGGGGAAGGGGGAGGGGAGGGGAGGGGCACAGTTTGACTGTCGACTATCAGGATGCAGATCGATATCAATCAGTCCTTGATAAGAATTCCCTTCTGATAAGGATGACTCACTTGATCTCTCGACTTTCCCACTGGAGATGTTCAGTGCAGATGAGATGACATTCACTGATCCACCAGAGGGGACTGACGCATATTGAGATGACTGAAATTAACAAGAACATATCCGTTATTAGCTTTTTTTGTTTCTGCAGATAGTGCAACTATGAACAACTTCTGTATTCAGCAGCGTCAAAAAAATGAAATAGGATAAGTGATTGGTAGACTCACTTTGATAGCATCATTCATCATCTTATCCAATTGGGAATTGAATTCATCGTCTTCTTCATCATTCACTCGACTTTCCACTACTCGAGAATCCATCTCACTCTGAAGATCCATTCATTGCCATTCCATTTCTCCTTTCTTCCTTCTCATTTATCAATTTCTCTATTCTCATTTCTCTTACCTCATCCTTTCCGAATAGAGTGTCCTCTTCCAACAGCACTTCATCCACTGCATCATTGTATCTGCAATCACCCAATCAATCAATATTCTTCCAGGTACCGTACTCTTCCTCATCTCTCGGGTCTCACCACGCGTACGACTCGTAGCCCTGCTAGGATGCACTCACTGCACCACTCCTTCCCACTACGGTTTCCTTCCCCCCAGTCTCTCACTACTTCTCCATCCCTGTGATACCCCACCCCTCCTGTGATCCTCCATCCTCCTTCTCTTCCCTCTTCCCTCGATGCTTTCTCTCTCTTCCAATCGAGGTTCACTCCCCCTCATCAGTTCTTTCACACTTTCTCATTGCATCTCTCGTCCTTTCTCGCCATTCGATGAATTATTAAAGTCATCTCTGATTTCTCTCTTCTTCTTCCTACGTCGGAGCAATGACAGCAGAGTTCGCGTGCAAAAGAGTTGAAAGGGGAGAGACCAACGATATCATCGTCATTCCGATCATAGACAGAACTATTCCAGGGCCTTTCCACAACTGCCCAACCCCATTGAGTATCTCTCTTCTCTCTCTGGGGATCTCATTGGTTCTCTTCCCAATCAGTTCCAAGGGAGGGAGAGGGAGGGTCATAACCAGAGAGGGTCACTCTCTTCTCTCCTTCTTGGATCGGAATCTGTCCCCTAATAGACTCTCCTTCCGTCCCAATCTCTTCCTTGCTATAGTCTACAAGATGACAACGACTAAACAGATTGAGAGACTGACTGAGAAGGGAAGGAAGGGAGCAAGAAACAAGTTAGGGGAGGACCATTCCTAGACATTATCCCATTCTCATGTATTACTCCCATCTGATTGAGGAAATGGACCATTGCCATCACTGCCTATTCCTGACTACTAAAAATTCGTTGGATCATACCATAGGATCATTATCGATAGAAACTGGGTGTTTGGTCCCGTACCTATTTCACCTACAGTATCTCCTCTCGATCTCCTCAACAATTTGTCAAAAAGTGCCGTGAGGGGAAAAAGGAGAATATAAAGGGAAGAATCTTTTGTGAGGGGCCGACGCTCAAATCAAATCTGCGCCCTTTAGATCCACTTTTCGTCGACGAAGAAAAGAAGAGAAAGGCGACATTTGCATAGAAGAGACTCGAGATTT
Source organism: Pristionchus maxplancki (assembly GCA_900490775.1). NCBI lineage: Eukaryota > Metazoa > Nematoda > Chromadorea > Rhabditida > Neodiplogasteridae > Pristionchus > Pristionchus maxplancki. The sequence goes on from LS531849.1 coordinate 1,827,922, forward strand.
GCGAATTACGAGAGGTCAGAGGAAACATTTCGAAGAAGAGAGTGGAGTATACAGAGGGATCTTCCAATAGGTGGATATCGTACCTATCATTCCTCTCATCATCCTCTTCTTCCTCCTCCTCTCTCAATGCTTCCAATCCCTTCTCCATACTCGGTCCTTCTCCCTCGTCGTAGTGAGAAGCTGCACGGAGAACTGAATCCACCTGCAATTATTACATTCGAATTTAATACTGATTTCAACAATCCCAAAAAAATCCGAATTACAACATTAAATCTCGTTGATCTCGTGGGAGAAACAAAACTCACGCAAGAAGCACCACGAGATTCCCACGAATATTACTCATTTCTCTCTCCTATTTCTTCCTTCTTCATAAGCAAGTCCTTACTATCTCACGCATATCAACTATCCCCGTGGTACTTCCAGCTCGACATCCCATTCCCCCTCCCTTCCCTCCCTTCCCTCACCTTCGCCTTGAAGTTCCTCTCCACCACTCTCACTGCTTCCTCAGCATCGTGGATACTCTTCGGTTCTCTTCTTCCCTTCAACATTTCCTTGTGCAATTCCCTCACTGACGACTCCACGTCCTTCGGGAATCTGAAGATGATAAAAATTTTAACGAGAACGGAAAAAGGCTGACATTGAGGGATATTCGGAACAGATATTAAATGTGCATAAACATACGGTTCCTGCACTCCCAACTGTCTCAGAGGAGCATTCGCCACCCATCCTTCTCGTTTCATCCAGTAGAATCTGAGAATAACTTTTTATCACTCATCTTAATTTTTAACGAGTGCAAGAATAAATTCAATTCATAAATGATTGAGGAGGTATAAATTGTGAATGTTCTGACCGATAGAAATAGGCGAGGAAGCACATCATACTGCTTGTCGATTTACGAGATGTTCTGAATGAAGAAGGAATAACAATTATCTTTCCTCCGATGCATATGAACTCCATAGTTCCAAAACAATCGATGATTCCTTCGTACCTGAAGAACTCTCCGACAGTGGCAACGAGTGAGATGACCATTCTGATCCTCGACAGATCCTTCCACGAAGAGTACGGATCAGTGTCAGGGAACGAGATCACTTGGTACAGCGTCTGAACACTTCCCATTCCCTCTCCCCTCCTTCTCTTTCCTCACCTTGAACACAACTTGACTATTGCATACACAGAAGTTGTACAATTCCCCAATGTAGACGATACATGCGAGAGCCTCCTGATTCAGGGCTCGAGGCTTCTAAAGGGAAGAATCGATCAATAGGTACAGTATTTCCTTATTCTACCGTACCTCGAGACTGAGTCGTATGGTCTCGAGTACGTTATCGACGACAGCGACGGCGATCCAATCGTGTTTGGGCAGTTCGTTGAGTCCTCCGACGAGAGAAGCGAGATGGGGGAGACACTCGATGGAGACAATCCATGGAGAGGAGAGGAGCGAGATCGTGTATTCTGACGAGAGATCAGAGTTGATCACACTAGATCAAGAGGAACTCACCGGAAATGAGTGAATCAGTCCAATCCAACTTCCGAATGGACTTCAGATGGGCGACTATGCTCTCTTCTGTGATGGATGTGACCTGAAAGAGTGAAATATGCATCCATTCATCGTCGCATTCACCTCCATTGAGGTATTCCAAAAGGGTGATCAGGGGAGTCCCTCTGCCCCTTCCATCTCCCGTTCACTCAATTTCTTCCCTCGACCGGAGACCCGATAATCGTGAATCTTGGTCTTCATTCTACACAACATTCAAGAGGATCGGGTTGGCGGTCTCGGGGGTGAGTGAGGAGAGATGAAGAGGGGCTGAGAATGGACTGAAGGAGGAAGGACTGTCTCTAGATGAGACGGGATAGAAAATGGTCTAATGAGGCAGAGGAGGGACACTGCCAGAGGGAATGAGTGGGGTTGGAGAGGGAGAGGAGGGGGAGAGGAAGGTGATGGATGAATACAGTTAGGAGGGGTCAGTAGAGAGAAGAGGACCCACTGGGTACCCATACCAAGTAAGACCATCCCTGGCTCTAGGTGGCTAGATATGAACTAGATGGAAACAAGAAGTGCTATACTGACCAATCTGCGAATGAATCGTAGAATGGGAGGGACGGAAGGACGAGAGCAAGTGGATTGTTCATCTGGAGGAAGCACAGAGAAATACGCATTGTCCAACAGATTCTAAAAACGGAAGATAATTAGTTAACCTCGGATATTGAGATCTTATTGATTTGTTTAAACGTAAGATAGGGCAAGAGTGATCACCTGCAGTCTGACATCCTTGATCCTCTTCTTCTTCGTATGCATCACATCCAAGAGAGTCTTCATCTTAGAGTGAGAATCCGGATTCCTGAGAAGGTCTCTCTTCATTTCACCCTCCTCGTCTACTCTCGATACGCCTTGCAGACTATTGGCTTCGTTATTCGCACGCCCTTTCATTCTCAGAGAATGAAAAAGAGCTTTCAACTTCTCAGGATAACCAAACTAATCTGCAAGTTGTTTAAGTGGAAGGGCCTTCTCACCGGAAGAGATAGAATCCGCAGTTCTCAACGAAAGTGCACAGCATCTCAACAGCAGGAAGACGGAAGTCGAATACGAGTTGACGAAGACAAACGAGACCCTCGGCACGGGGAATCACTCCGAATTTGATCTGAGAGAGAGGAGAAGATAGATTGACAATTAGTGATTAAGAAGAATAGTTTTAGACTTTATCTCCATTCTCACCAGTTCTCCAATCATAATCGTCGTAGCGATTCTCTCGCCAGAAGTGTAGTTGGAATAGTGGGATAGTTGATCACTAGAAAAAAAATATCAACTATTTTCAATAGGTCGAAAACGAACCGGAATCTCTCGAGAATCTTGGAACAGACTTCAGAGACGAAATCGTGCATGACCTGTCCATTCATCGATTAGTCTCTCCCCTCCCTTCCCCTCCTCTCACCTGATCGAGAGTAGCTAGGAATCGAGCATAGAAGGGAAGGACGTCGGGACGGGCACACTTCACGAGGAAATGCTTCAGACGACGACTATTGATCTGCAAGAGAGAGATCGATTGAGATACCCCCCTACAGTATCCACCTATAGTACTCCCCTATAATCTTTAATCTATCGTCAACTGACCTGTGTATTCAGACTGTTGTTCACGTATTCGAGAGCAGCAGTATCAATATTATCTCTGTTAGTCATACTGTAGAGTTCAGAGAGGAAAATCTGCAAGTATTCTTATTAGAAATAAAATTTCTCAAGTATTTTCCGAATTTTCACTTACATCCATGAATTCCTTCTTCTCAGTTGAATTCTCAGCATAGACGATTTCTCGCTTCATCTCTTCATCCACTCTTTCCATCTCCATCTCTTTCTTCTTCTTCGCAACTTCTTCGAAATCTCCATCTGCATCCACGTACATCGTGTCACTGATACTGAAAGGAGACGAAGGAATGGATTGGAGACGAGTCAAAGGAAAACAAAGGAAAATATAAGATAGGAAAGAGATGAAACTCTCAAAGAGACAACGATGCTAATATACTCACTCGCTATCGTATTCCTCACTCTTCTCAGTCTTCTCCATCTCTTCTTCATCTTCTCCTCCTTCCATCTCAACATCGACGTCTTCGATACACGACGCCATCCCCGATTCGTCCTTCCCCGTGCTAAAAGGAATTTAATATTTAATCGAATAGAACAACGATCATCTCACCCATTGCCTTCATCCTTGAACAATGCAGCCGGGACGATTTTCCTTAGTGCGAGAGTATTCTCATAGAATGATCGAGCATCTTGATCAGGCCAAAGAGAGAGAGAACCGTCCTCGAGTGCTTTAGCCAACTGAGATCAAGACATGAGTCCGAAACAAATGATCGATCCGTACCCCCACAATAGCCTCCTCATCACTTTCATCTGCACTGTCGTCCTCATCCTTCGACATCGAAGAATCACCTGAAAGGTTTTCATTATTCAATGAATAGGCAACGATGCCGTACCTACAACCGTAGCAATTTCTCTCTCGACCTCTCTCCATTTCTTCCATTCTTCTCTCAATTCCTCTAGATTCTTCTTTATCTCACTGGTTGCATCTCCTGTAATCAGTCTCTTCCTCTCCTCATCCCCTCCCCTCCCTTCTCCCTCCCCTCACCCTTCGTCTTCTCCTGTCTCCTCACTGCTCGCTTCTTCTCATTGATCTTCTGACACAGTGCATTCACCTGTAATTCTTCCCTCTCCCTCATCTCTCCCTCCCCTCTCCAACCTTCTGTCCGATGGCTTTCCAATAGAGGACAACCATCTCGGCCATCGTCTTTCTTCTCTCCTCAGTCATCAATTCGAGTACAGGCAGATCACCTACAGAGTTATGTTCTATTCACCCTGACCATCCCTTCTTTCCGTACCTTTCTCGACATTGACACTCTTCTTTGTCTCTTTGGTCTCCTTGGGAATAAATGCGGCCAGTTCCCATCCGAGAGCAGTGAAAAGGGAGGAGACAATGGGATGGGAGGGATGCTCAGTCTTCTCCGTTCCATTGATGAACACGAGAACTGCCCCGATCGACTGAAATATCCTCATTTTAGATACCCATGCATTCGTATTTTCTCACCTGCAATCCCTCCTTCCCGAATACTCCATGAAGGGTCAGCTCAGCGATCAGTCTGCAATCCATTTATAGATAGATGAATACCGTATCTCTTACCGCAGATCAACTCTCAGCTTGGCTGGATTCGTGATTGTATCACTCTTCTTCGATGGAAGACACTTGCGGAATTGAGAGAGAAGTTGCTCAGAGAAACGAGGATATCTGCAGATTATAATTGCGAAATTGTCAGTGAATGTAATGATTGTTTTTATAAGTCATCAATTGAAAAAAATATTGAAATGCAAAACTGGCATCGGAAATACGAACCTCGCTGTGATTCCCACACAGAGACTGACAACATTAGGCAGATCGGAAATCTTGAATTTAGTGTCCGCGACGGCCTGAATTCGCTCAGTTCCTTCACTTCTCGGGATGACAGTAAATTGATATATCACTCACCACTGCCATCTCTTCGACGAATTTGCTTAGATTGATCTTATCGAGATCTGCAGTGAGAGCTGCAGCGTGTTCCCTGCAACCATTCAATGGGATGAATTGGATGATGGAACACACAAAGGGGCCTTTTATCTAATTCAGACTATTGAACTGGACGACTCACTTGTTGAGCATCTTGATTTTCTTCATGACAGCCGTCGTCTTCTTTAAAGTCGAATCCATTTTTCTGCAATATTCTAGTTTGAAAGGTACGTCCATCGCACACATTGACACATCATTCGCCGTTCTGTAGACTAGTCCGTCGCAACTCCACTTCTCACTAACCTCAAGTCCTGTTCTCCGAGTGGTTTCATCTCTGCGAGTATCCTTCTCGACTCATTATATCCCTCCGATCTCTTTCTAACTTCAGCCAGCCATTCATCATTTACAGCAACCCATTGGGCAGCCATCCCTGGCTGGATTTTACTTCATTTGTACTATTCACAATAAGCTCAAGTACCGAATCGGCCCATGACCAGTTAATGACTCCATTCAGCATGTTAGAACAACAAGAACATTCATTCCAAATTGTAAGTTTATCGTCTTATTGTCTTATCGTAAGTGTAGAGTTAATAAATTACAAATCTTATCATTGTTTAGAGACTGGAACTGAGTACTAGAGTAGGGTACAACAATAACATAGTCAGAAGAGATCAATCAAACATTTGAAGAGTAAATCAATAGTATCCAGCATACTGTCCTCCTGCTTGGGGATATCCTTCATATCCAGGGTAGTCTCCTGCTCCCTGATGAGCAGGGGCTGGTCTACGGGGACCATATGGTTCAGTTCCTCTCTGAGCAGGGACCTCTCCATATCCGTCGTATCCTCCTCCTCCTCCTCTGCCGTATCCCTCATCGTATGCCTCTCTCTTCGACGGTTTCGCATCGTACATTCCATAGTTGGGATCATGGGGAGGTGCGGGAGGAGCTCCATACGACTCTAGAGAAGAACGACCGTACGCTCCCTGTAATAAGCAATACAAATTATCGTCATAAAATTTAGAAGTGCAAAATTTTTTTTAAAGAATACAACTAACTTGGTTGTCTCTGTAATCAGCAGGTCCTCCATTGTACTCTCTCGAAGGGAATGAAGAGTACGCTCCTCCATTCCTTCCACCCTGGGGAGGTCCATCTCTATGAGAAGGAGGTCCAGGAGGAGCACCGTATCCACCACCCATCTCATCCTCGTATCCTGTAATCAATGAAATGAGTCTTCATTCCCTTTGATATTGCTGACCTCTTTGTCCTCTAGGAGGTCCTCCCCCTCCTCCCATCATATCCTCGTATCTCGGTCCAATGGGAATGGGAGCAGCAGGATTGGTTCGATGGGAAGGAGTAGAGAGAGGGGCAGGAGGGATCGTGGAAGCTCCGCCCACTCGACGGAATTTAACACGACGAATAGAGGGAGGGATGTCGCGAGACGAGTACAATTCGATGTATCTCAAAGATAACACAATTATACTTGAAAAAGTAATAAACCGAAAAATAGTTGTCAACAAACCTCGGTCCGATGGTCTGCTTGTTCCTCTGCAGTGCCTCTCTCGCCTCAGAAATCGTTCCGAATTCGACACTCCCGTCTCCAGAAGGACGACGCTCCTCGTTGAAACCCAACTGAAAATATTGTTATTTTTAAAATGTGAATTCGTAACTTACCTTGATTTCATAGCATCTGAGAGGGGCGAAGAATCTCTCAATTGCCTGGGCATTGACATCATATGGAAGTCCTCTCATGAGAATCTTAGTGGGACTGTTCCATTCCTCCTCTCCGTCTTCACCTCCTCTTCCTCTTCCTCCTCCACCAAGGGGACGAGGAGGTGCTTCATAAGGAGCAGAACGAGAGTACATTCCCATTGAGGGAGGAGTGGCACGGATGGGACCACCTCGAGCACCGCCTGAAGGGGAAACATAAACCTTGGTTATCCAGTTACTATTGCTGTTGAGTGAAAACAGAATGAACACAATTGGTTACCTTCATACATCTCGTACATCTCATCTTCAATTCTCGAAGGTCTCGGAGGGAAGGTTCTATCCATTCGAGGTGGGTATCCCATTCCTTCATCCCACATTCCCCTTGGAGGTCCTCGAGGAGGTCCGTCCATTCGAGGCATGGGAGGGCCGTGCATCAGGGGAAGGGGATAGCCAGGGGCGAGATCCCTGCAATCACACAGTATTGCTGCATTCAGGTATATATTGAGAATACCTGAGTGCGGGAGGTCCTCCGTGTCTCGATTCCATTCCTCCGCGAGCACGATTGATCTCCTCCGGCTTTGACTCGTACACTTCAATGTATCTGAACACGAACACCTTACTATTAAGAAAATGACACATCTTTCAACTAGAATAAACCAAAGGGATATGGATAGAATCTATTAAACCAAGAACCCACTCCCCAAACCAGTGATGAGCACACCTAGATGAATAGTGATGTCAACCCCCCAGAACCCATCCTTAAAAAAGGAACCATGAACCACGGTCAGGAAATTGTGAACATGTCGTTAATTTGTATTAAAATATATCCAGTTAGATCCCCTACAACTCCATCACCGCTCAGATTTAATATTGCAGAGAAACACAACCCAATTAAATTGTGGATCACCCATCTCGCCTTATTACCATCTCCTCCCGTTGTTAAACCGTATCCATGTGCTCATCACTGATTCGAATGTGTTCAACGTTAGACCGTATTCAATTCTAACACTGTACTAAATAGATTATAAATATAAACCGTAATAGTGAAATACAACCGTAATATGAATGATACATATCCCACCTCTTTCCCATATGCTGCTTATTCTTCTGGAGTGCTCGTTGCACTTCCTCTTTGTCTGCGAGTCGTACAAATGCCTCCCCACTAGGTCGTCCCTCCGCGTTTCGACCAATTACCACCTCCTCCACTTCCACATCTAGAGACCACCATTACAATTGAAATCATCACTATAGAATAAACAACTACGAGACATGGGAGAAATTATTATCAACAACCATTTGTCTAATTGTCCCCTCTAAAGTAACACCGTAATAAAAAAACAAACGGCCCGACCGAAAATCACGCATAGACTATTTAATAACCAGCGACAATATAGGACGATTATAATAAAAGCCCATTACAGCCCCGCTGGGTATATTCCTAAATTTGAACTGCAATGCTAAAAACATAAGTTCCGTTCTCTGTAATTTTTAAAATGCTTATTACAGAAGACTCTGAAATACACCTGCAATTAATTTAAACAATTACCTGTCCCATAGAACAAACCGATCCCGAGAAGCTACTTAACTTCATAACTACCCCCCGAACCACAACACCAAATAAATATCGTCGGACCAGATTCACAAGACGAGAAGAGTGAGAGGATACCTGACAGGAACTCCTTGATCTCCTTATTAGAGGCACTGAATGGGAGACCACGCAGTTTGACTAGTCTGCCTTCCTCTGCGATGAATCCACGACGAAGTGCATTTGCGAGTTCCTCGTGAGAGATGCGGAACACTTCCATTGGGGGAGATTATTATTGTTTACTATATAATTAAAGATACCTTCGATGTATCTCTTCTGAATAAGCTCCTTATTCTTCGCAAGAGCTGCCTGCACATCTTCCTCATTTTTCAGTCCCACGAAAGCTTCTCCAGATGGTCTACCTTCATGGTTGAACGGCAGACTAACACAAGTCACAGCACAGCCTAAAATACTTTCAATGATATGAAAGAAAAAATTGTAATTACCATCGAGAAATTGGTGAATATCATTCTCCTTTGAGCTGAAAGGCAAACCGCGCAGGCGGACGTATTTCGGCCGATCCGACATATTTCCTGTAAATTATACCATGTATGTGAGAACTCGAAAAGATTGATTAAACAGGCAATGGAGTCAGCTGACCCAGTTGCTAGGGAGAAACGAAAAAGACGCGAGTTGGCAGAGATACACAAAATTCGAAATCGTAAGAAATGTTTGCACCGTACTCCGTATAACTAAACAGCGGTTACCGATGTATATAAAACCCGGAGACAGATGGCTAAACGTCGGTCCGTGCATCAATTAGAGTTGTGTCACAAACCGGATTCGTTGTATTTTTCACGCTTTGGCCTTTATTTGTTTTCTATTGATGAGGGATCATTTTTCATATTTTTCCAGTAGTCCTTGAGACATGAAGACTCGCTTAGACTTGGCCGACATCCTCGCAGATATTCCTCAGGTTTGTAATTTGTTTCCGCTCAGATTTTGTTATTGATCTTTGATCTCACGCGGACTACTTATTGATCTCCCTTTTTTTCAGCAACGAGCGCTCATTCGTCTCTTTGACGAGGATACAAATCAATTGCGGGACTGGGCAAATCAGCTCCTTGATGGTGATTAGCTTGCTTGTTTACCAGAATACTTAATGTTTTTAAGGAGTCGAGAGGCTAACTTCTGCTCAAAATCTGGTGACGCAAGCTGCTCGATCAGTGGGCGCGACTATTGCGAACTTCAAGGACCGTCGATTCCCTCTGGATGATGTCGACCTTGATATGCCCCAGGTGAGTGACCTACCCTATTACTCTCTATTGAATGACAAAATCTGCAGCTAACAGCTCGTCTCTCTGCAGCCATCATTGAACAGGCAAATGGAATGGAATTACTAGCTCAGCAACTGGACAATTGTGTGAGATATCCCATCTCAAAGATGCAGAAGGAACTAGATAATCTCGTAGAGAAAGCATCTGATAAGTATGAGAATATCCAGGTGTGATTCAACTCCTCCATACTTGTGATGATACATACAATTACAGGAAGATTTGATTGATGCAGAAGAGAAATACATGAAATGTTCTCGAAAGGACTCGAAGAAGTCGAATGAATTGCTTGGAGATCTGACCATTGCCAGAAATGTATTCAATTCAGTTAGTCAATGTGTTCTACAGTAGTCCAATCTGAGTCTCAGGAAGCAATCGATTACGTCACTCGTCTCAATGGAGTTCAATCCACTCGTTACACTCTGCTCATCGAGCCTCTCTTATCCCTTCTTCATGCATTCAAGGTTAGAATTTATTGGTTTCTTCATGTGAATATCATTATTACAGTCCTTCCACTCTGTTGGTGCCGAATCGTGCAAAACTGTGGAATACTCTTCGATTCTATCAGAGGGACAAGAGAAAATGCAATCGTGAGTCATCCTCGCCACTTCATTTCTTATCTTTTTCGATGCAGTGTTGTTCGTGCTGAACAAATTTCTCGAAAAGGCTCAGCAGAGAGATTGAGTGTATTGACGAATCGATTGAATGTGGATGACTTCGATATCTCTCCTGGTTCTTCCACCCATCACAAACAGGGATATCTGAGAATGAGAGTGTGAGTATTCACCACATCTTACGGGGACAATGGATTTCAATGCAGTAAGACGGGTTTGTTCACTTCGAATTGGGATCGATTCTTCATTCTCGTGCAAGGAAATTCTCTGATGTATCAGAAAAGTGACGAGCTAGTGAGTGAACATCTCGTGTCCCTCCAAGGTGAGGAAGGGATTCCTGTCTCTCATTCATCCATCCCCTCAGGGTGTACGGTATCCGAAGCATCTGAGGCCGATCGTCGCTATGTATTCATCATTACGCAACCCTCTCGAGTACCCGATCGTCAATTGACATTCCAGGTCTGTTATTAGTGTGCTAGAGTACATGTCAAATACGTTCATTATCAGGCTTGTTCTAACAAGGATCTGGTCGAATGGATCACTGTGATCAGGAATCTATCTGCAATGGTTCGTCTTTCTCCTGGCTTCTCCTATTGACGTTCTCTTTGCAGTCTTCTCAATCGTCCCCTGTATCGGATCTACAAATCGATGAAAGCGAATTGGGTATATTCTTGGGTAAGAGTTCTGAATGAAATTCGTTTCTAGATATATCATCTCATCCAATGCAATTCGATCTGCTCACAATCGGGCAACTTCCTTCTCCTTCCTCTCTCAAACCGAACGAAACTCATCGACACTTTGAGGTATATTTCCATCTCACTGCACTCCTTAATCTTTGGTTCTTCAGGTTCGATTCCTCGGTTCCGTCGAAGTGCCTAAGGTGACTTCTGGAGGAGAGAAAGCAGTGCAAATATCGATGGACAAAGTATTATTGGCCAGGAAGATTCATGAGATAGAGGTATCCACTGATTCTTTAATATTGATAATCACTCTAATTTCTCAGTCTCCTCATCCCGTTCATCTCACTTGCTCTTCTCGAAGAGTTTTACTGAAAGACGCCAATGATGAAACGACGTTAAAGTAAGAAAAAAAGTCTTCCATAATCTTCATCTTATTTTTTTTTCAGAGCCTTCTTCGATTTCGCTGATATTGCACTGTGGATGGTGTCGAAAAAGAACGAGAATCACTTCGCACTTATCACAAGCGTCAGAGATAATAGGAACCAAGGTGAGGGAGAGGAGACGAGAGGGGTAGATCAATGATTGATCTCAGATGGAGTTCGATTCATGTGTAGTGTCTTCGAAGCAGTGGAAGGAGCAGCGAGTGTTTGTGCTCTCCTTGCTGACGAAACTGCCAATGCATTCCAAGAAGTGAGCAGATGCTCTCCTTTTCATTATTGAAGCCCTTTAGTACGTATTTTTACTATTCAGGTACAAGACGAATTGAGTGCAGTGAGATTATCAGAGAAGAAGAAGGAAGGAGATAAATACGAGAGTTTCTCTCCCATCGGAGATCATTGAAGAGTACTGTAGTGAAGAATGGGTGGAATATGATTCGAGTTGTCGTCATTATTTGTACAGAAATTATTCATTCCATAGATATTATTTACGCTGTTTACAGTTTGTACATGTTATCTTTACTAGAGTAGCTGCTTGCCATTGTATCGAAATACATGTTTTGAATCTCAAAGTGCATAATAAAGAATATCCGTACCAATCAAACTTTGAATCTACTCGAGGATCGTCTAAACTAACTTTCCTTTAAATAGAGTAAACCAACATGGTGAATTCAAATGAGAAATGAGAGAGGCTGCAATAAAGGGATAAAATGAAAGTGAATAGCAGTGGTGCTCAAGAAAAGAGAGACCCGCAACGCGAACCGCATTGCTCCCCTACACAGAGCCACCCAAAGGAGAGATAGATTCACCCTATCTTTGACTTTTATTGCTTCCATAGACAGATTTTATCACGATATAATTTTATTTCTCGTTTAATAAAGAGTAACGATGAAGATACATCGATTCTTCACTGAAAATTACACAAAAATCGAGAATTCATTCATTCTTCACATGTTTTTCTGTTGCTCTAATTAGTGAACACCCACGATGTATTATAGTGTATCTCCTTCAGAAAATGTTCTAGTGTCGAATCAGCTTCAAATAGACACGCAATGCCTCCAGAACCGGTGAAAGGCTGCTCAACTCCAGGTTTATTCTTCTCTTTCTTTCATTTTTTATCTCTCATTCTCGTGACTTTTCCTCTATCTCATCACCTACATTCTCGATCGTCCTTCAGATGACCCCCCTCGGAGTCGGACGGTTTCCTCTCGTGTCAATGTGTCTCTCCTCCTCGAACTCAGAAAAGTGAGTCTACTCATTCATTTGTCCTCTCTTTCTCTCCTTCTCTACATCTCTTTAGATGCGATTAAAGAATGAGTACCACACGCGCCCTCTTTTCAGCGCAAATTTACCACATGGGATGAAATGCTGGAGACTCCGGTCGATTGGATAGAGCCCCATTCTAATGGGATTGTCAAGAACGGAGCTGTCAACGGGTCGAATTGTAAAGGTACTCAAGAAAGAGTGAATGGAATGTCATCACGTCTGATTTACAGATGAATCGAGTAAAAACGGAGAGCACGAAAGTGAAGATGAACTATTTCAGAAGGAAATCGAGGTATGATGGATTGAAGGAATGAATGAGTTTGAAGAGAATGAATTGTAGGTGGAAGAATGTCGTACGGGTGGAACTCCCGTGATGACTAAATTGAGGAGAGGAGTACTTGAGATTGGACCGACTATGAGCAGATTGAGTGCGTTCGCTACACAATTTGTTCTTTGATTCGTTCTGAAACATATCTCGTTCAATTCCAGGATCGAATACTTTCTCATCGTGTTGCCTCGATCGATTGGTTGTGATGCATTGTTCGTGTGGGGAAGTAGTGAAGAGAGAAGCATACGGTACTCATCATCGAATGAAACATTCAACGAGGTACGAGTCATTCCATTGCAATCTCATAAATACGATTCTTCATTAATGCTCACCTGATCTGTTCTTTTCCAGGAACTCTGCCCCAGGATCTCCCACCACCAGCAACGGAAGTGTTCCTCCTTCTCCCCTCACTCTTCAAGCTCCTCCCTTATCCAAACTGGCTGCTATTCCTCCTAAGATGACGCCACCTCGAATTCTTCACAAGAAATCATCGTCACCTAAAGTTATACCACCGAAGACGTTGATTAGTAACAACAATATCGATGAGAAGGTATCCCACCCCTCCGTTTCTCAATCAATCAACCAATCTCAGAAACCTCGTCTCACTCCTCCCAGTACAGTGGGATCTCAAGATTGGAAGGTCCTCTCATCCTCAGATGGAGGAGGAACGAAATTGAGGATAGTGAGGATAAATCCATCACAATCATCGACAACTCCTCCATCTGCGAAAGAAAGTGTAGAGAGGATCCACGAGAATAATCCTATGGTACAGTGTCTCCTTTGTTTGTTCAAGAGACAGGAAGAGTAATACGAGTGTTGTAGATGCAGCCCCTTCCCGCAGTCTCGACAGTGACTCCTTCTCCCACGGGATCAGAGGAACGAATCATCTCTCCACGAGATAGAAGAGCAGCTCATCGAGAAGAGATCAGACAGACACGACCGACACTCAGAGCGAAACATCGATTATCCACTCCTCCTGTCCCTTTAGTGGCAAGAGAAGAAGAGACGAGAACTTCCATTCCATCTTCAATCGGAAGAATGACCCATCCACTCTATCAATCTCAACCCTCCACTTCCTATTCCACTCCGTCTCTTCATCGACCTACCTCCGACCATCCTTCCTCTTCATCCTCTCTCCATCCTCCTTCTCAATCTCCTCTTCTCATCTCCACTTCCACATCTGGAATGGGAGGACGATACTCAGTCCATTCTCCTGCATCTTCCCATCTGGGTCCTCATCCTCCTCCCCAACAGAGACCTTCTCCCACTCTTGCATACACGAATGAACACGGACAGAAGGTGTATCTCATGCCGAGGGGAACTGCACAGGTGAGATTGATTCACTGAGTCGACCATGGGAAAGGGAAAGAGGTAATGGTGTGAAAGAAATGCATTGCATTGCAGTTGAAACGTCCAATGCCGATGCAACATCCACAACATCCTCAGCAACAGATGCAGCAGGGAGAGGGAATGGGATATGGAGGAGGAGTATCGAATCCCCCTCAAGGACAGAGACAAACCATCGTCATCGTCCTTCCTCCTGGAGCAGCGAGGAATAGGAATGGACCACTTGTACTCCCTCCTGGAACGACCCTCAGGTTTGATTATTCGAGATTAGGAGCAATGCTGATCATATCTCTTGCAGGGCGATACCCACTGGTCAGTCTTCCTCTCATCATCCTCAGACAATCCAAAGTGGAATCGGACCGAATGGGCAACCAGTCCATTACATCTCGCATACTCCCCTTCCTCCCTCCACGAGACGAATCGAGGTGCAAGGGGGACAGACGATGTATGGCCATCATCGACTCGTCACCACTCAACCTCATCCCTCCACTTCCAATTCCCTCCCTTCCCATCACCATCAACCACAGCCCACTTTCCACATCCAACATCAACAACAGCATCATTCGATCTCCTCTTCGACAGTTCCTTCGTATCAGTATCAGATGGTCCATCAACCAGAAGCATTTCACCATTCGAATCACTCTGATCAGATGGGACAAAGAGTAGTGATCGGAGGGGGACAACAAGTGTATGGAGTTCAACGAGTCATCAATCCAGGGATTCAGAGAGTGATGGAGGTGAGAAAGAGAGAAGTCTCCCATCTCAAAGGGAATTCATTGCAGCAACGTCGAGTGTTGCACACTCCCTCTCCTCCTCCTACTCTCCAACCTATGCCCGTACTGAGAGCTCAATTGTTCGATGAAGGAACACCACAGATGAGAGCGAAGAAAAGGTGAGGAATCGATTCGAACCGGCGTCACTAATTATTCTCTTCAGTGTCTCTCCTTCGATGGTTTCTTCTTCTACCGTCGATTCTCCTTCTCAACAACCATCTTCATCGACTGGATTCAAAGAAGAACGAGGAAGCAAGTCGACGCTCATGGAAATGCTGAGTCATGATGATTCGTCTAGGTAAACAAACCAGCTCATATCACACTAAACTATGATATAATGTTTTACAATATGGGCATTCATTGTTCATATTGATCTTTGATCTCTACAGGGATGGAATATCTCACGAAGAAGTCGTTTCTACAGGAGATGGAGATGAGGATGAAGATGTTCGTTTTTTCTTAAATATTTTCATTTTAAAAGCTATTTTTGTTTCAAAGGGATTCATTAATAAAAACTAAATTCAGGAAATGATGCCCATTCTTGAGTGCCATTCGACATTTAATGAAGAGAGCGAAACTGCAAGAGAAGAAGAGGAAGAAATGCCAGATGCTTTGTACGTTTTATCTTCGTTATTTCCATTGAATAAATTGATAAATTGCAGAGAAGGATGCGATAGCTCAACGACTTTCTCATCTATTCCTTCCTCATCAACAATGTAAATTGAGAGTTTTCTCTCTCTAAATAGATTAGTCTTAAAGACGGGTCCGATATCATTCTGTACAGTAGATTATTATTAAATTACGCTTGGCGTTTCGATCTCACAGGTTGTACAAACATTGAGTATCTTTTTACTCTCTTTTGTATGTAAAAATAATAATTTGTATCAGATATTTGTAATCTCGAAAGTACGCGATATTATGAAATGGGATAGGTCTAAATCTGACAGCTAACTTTCCTCTAACGGTAATTTGTCGATAATCATTTCTTTCCCGTCTAGTCATTTTCTCCCAGTCTCGGATATCAATGTACCTCTTTCTCTTTTCACTTTTCCAATACGTTTTGTCAGAGCTTTTCAGTACTTTCTGTTGTATTCTGTTTTACATTTTTATCCTCCCTAAGATGTGTCAATGAAGAGTTTTATTTAATCGACTTTTCTGCACAATTAACAAACAACTAATTTTAAGAAAAAAACAAAGTTATATCGAAATATATGTCTACGACAATCAATGAGATGAAGTTTAACGGAACTTTACGCATCATCTGAGATACTGAAGATAAATATTCGTAATGGGATAAATGGTGTATCTGATTACTTCTTTTTCTTATCATCTCCATTTTTTCTCTTCTTCACAATTCTGATGAGAGCTCTGATTCCAACGAAGATGACGAAGAGAAGGAAGGAGATAAGAATGATGATAGAGAGGAGAATGATGAGATAGACATCGAGGGCATAGAGGGAGAAGAGAGACATTTCCATTCCATGATGATTGAGGAAGTGAAGGGGACCGTGATGAGCCATGAAGACCTGAAGGAGGAAGAGATAGAGAGGGGAAGAGGGAAGGGAGGGAGACCATATTCTTGAGCACTCTTTCCTTCGCTGAGAATGGCTGATCCTTCAATCGACCCGAGATCTCAATTGCTGCTGACTTGTATCTAAAAATCCAATAGTTATCATTGAATAGGGCACTTTTCACTTCTCATCGTAGACGACCTTCTGAATGGCATCAGCGAGGGCGTCGGGGTTATCGAGATTCTTCCTTAGTACTTTGACTCCCGTGCCCAATCTCTCGATCAGAGGACCACTTCGACTCTGCATCTCATCGTTCTCATTCAGTCCTCTCTTCATCTCACCTGCTCTCCAGCCAGAGGAACCACGATCACGGGAACGCCAGCGTGCAGGAATTCAACCTATGAGGGAGGACGAATCAAGGAAGGTGAAAGGGGTTCAAACCATGGATCCCGCTCCTCCATGTGTGATGAATGCTGTGAGACGAGGGTCGTCTGAAGAAGATTAATATAGTCTGTCCACTTCCTTCTATCTACTGACTGAACAATTCCTTCTGAGGAACAAAAGTTGCTTCGATTATATTGGGAATTCCCTTCGAGATTCCATGAGAGGGCTCTTCGTATTTCCAGATGAAAGTCACCTCAATGATTACTTCAGCCAAGTGAAAATGAGAAAATGGACAGACATCGGGGAATCGTTTGAATGCTTCTCTGATCGATTTCTTATACTCCGATGGCATTACTGAGGCCTTTGCCACTGTTCCGAAAGAGAGAAGAACAGTGAAGGGACGAACAGAGAGAATGGAATCCCAATACTGAATGGGAATTCAGTGTGACAGAGTCATTACTTCATTCGACCTCATCGAGGGTCGCATTGGATACTCCTAGCGTGATTCCTCCTGCTTCGACTATCTTGTGTGTCGTGAGACGAGGGAAGTCGCTGATGACATCGGAATTGACGAGATAGAGTGATGAATTGTTGATTATGTCCTGCACTGCATAAATAGTTCAGTTCTCTAAGAAATTCAGACCTTCATCAGAGGAAAATTGGGATCCACTTTCTCGAAAGTTTTCTGGTACTTTCTCCATTGAGCGGCGACGAATTCTCCTTCCATCTGAGAAAATAAGAGGAGGTCATTATTTTTCACCATTAATCGTATTGAAACTATAGAAAAATGGAGACCGTGACAGTAACAGTGTTGATAATTCTCTGCATGAGAGTCATCTTCTCTCCGAATGGAGCAGTCATTCCTGGGAAGGGAAGGGGTGAAGGATGGATAAGGGGGATCAGACCAGGGACGAATGCAGTCATGGGAGGCAGTCCAGTGATTCTCAGAGTGTTGTCAGTGGAGGGAACGGTCATCGTCATCGCGTATGATTTGATGCCCAGCAGATAGAAGAGGCCTGGGAACGAAAGTTTTCACAATTGTTGCCAACGTGCGACCGTGTAGTGACTGATGATTCTGGCCGTGGTGGCGGCGTAGCATGCATTGTTCATAATTCGCTAAGTCCCGTTCTAGTTTCTACCTTCTCTGCATGCCTGTTAGAATCGTGTATTGTAGACATACATATTACCTATTCTAACGCATTACCCTTTAGGAAATTACGAGTCATTACTGTATATCGTTCGCCTTCAT
>LS531849.1:1860776-1882692 GCA_900490775.1 Pristionchus maxplancki
TAGTTTTTTGAGAAAAAGTGATGGCGTGGTATGTCCCACATAAACGAGATATTTTTTATTAAATTCTCCATACAATTGCACACCGTACCTAAATTTTCTAGGAGCACGAAATGATTGGAAAATAGTTTTAAAAAATTCTGAAAATGTTGAGTCATCAATTTTTCGACATTTTCTCGATTTTCTCGAAAAGTTGAAGTTCAAAACTTATGAAAATTGGAGCCTATGCATAACTTTTGATGCTCTATCGAATGGTGTATATATTGTGGGGGTAAAATTACGATGAAAATTTTCGATCTCAAAGATCAAAGATCAACTTTTGGGTCCAAATTTTTGGCTGAAGTGTATCCCACCCCTAGGGAGTCTAACCACCAAGTTTGAACCTCCGGAGACCATTTTCAGCACCTGTGCCACTTGACCTCCGGATTTCGACGTTCTTAGGCGGACCGCGTTTTAACATTCCAAAAGCTCACTAATTTGAAATATTAGCGTTAGACACTGCTTCTGTCTTAACTTACTTCTTCTGTAACTACTTCTGTCTAAGTACTGTCTGATTGGTTTTCGATAAGTTACAACAGATTATTGACTTATAGGGAGGTCAATATCGCGAGGAAACATTAGACATTGTCTACAAAAAATCTTTCCTTTCATTCTTCTAGTAGACGTAGCTTCCATCACTCTAATCTCATCTGAAGTGACGATTCTCTTCTCTCCTTCACAAGATTAGTCTCGATGTTCTCAACCCGAGGGCGAACTTTCTCTCTTCCTCTTCATCGAATCTCTCTTTGCTTTACGGTTCAATGCCCCATCTCAGCTCATTCTTTTCCACACACGTAAAGTGCATTTCCACATAGCTCGTTCCTCTTTTTGCTCCCGTAGTATTAGCCCCTCCCCTCCCTTCTCAGATCATACTCTGTCGGGTCATCGCGTTTGGGATGATGAAGGTGTCAAAGGGAGAATAAACCATCGGGGGGGAAGGGTGTGGTCTCTCCCTCTGTACTCTTCCCTCTGACTTCCCTATCGTGACTCGGCCCCCATACAGAGAAAGCGTCAGGGGAGTATTGAAATGGGATCCGTTCCTATCTTGGGAAGAAGAATCCCCACCACACTCCTTCTCAACAGCAAATAACCCTCTTTCCCTTCGACGAGACGCGTTAAATTCGTCGAAGTGAAACAATAGACAATCGAATGGACGAAGGAGAGTTCGGAATACACTGTTCTCTTTCAGTCCTCGTCTGTGTCTCCATCTCAGTGGAAGGAGGAGGATTCCCCGATGGTCAGTCGGCCGGAGCTCTGCCCGTCGTATTGGGAGTGCCGCCCCCTTCCAGACACATCTCCAATGAGATGCAGAACTATATGAGGTAGGGAAGGGTCATCGACGAGGGAATCAAGGGAATCGTTGAAGGGCGGATCCAGAATCAGCAGCAGCAGTCGCCTGTTTCCTCTGTCGTCAATTGATGTCGGCCAGTGGTCAACGAGTGGGATTGAGTCAGAATCAACTCCAGACTTCACTCGAGAACAAATGCAAGGCGCTGCCTGTTGAATTATCGGTGAGAAAACGCTTTCTTGCTCAATGGATTCATCCACTTTTGAAGAATTGACAGAAACACTTTAAACGGACGAATGAATAGGAATTGCATTCAGGAGCACTGTTCATCATTCGTGAACACTTTCCTCCAAGAGATCTACTTCTCTCTCAATTACGATTTCTCCGCAAAGAATGTCTGTGTCGCATTGAACATCTGTGATAAGGTAAGAGGAGATGAAATTGATTGAAATTGATGGAGATCATCGACTAATGAGTAGAAGTTGAGCTAGATTATGTATCAAAATCACATTTTGAGGATCTGGAGATAACCTTCGAGACGAAAGCAGCACGGGAATTGAAGGAGAAAGAAGCTCGAGAGAAGGAGGAGAAGAGGATGAAGGAGAGAGAAGAGAAGGATCGAAGAGAAAGGGAAGAAAGAGAGAAGAAGGAACAAGAGGAGAAGAAGAGGAAAGAAGAGAAGGAAGCGGAGGAGAAATTGAAGAAGAGAAGAAAGGGAATAATTGATGATGTTGAAGAGATGAATAAGGTTTAGTTTTGTTTGATTGTTCCGGTTCGGTTGTTTCTCTTTGACGTCTCGAACTTAATCTGAACGATCAATGCAACAATAATATTCCAGGACGAGAAGAGACTGAACTGCATGTTCTGTGATCGAATGCTAGACAATGCAAAGAAATACGCAGAGACTGCCAAGGTATTCCACCTCCTTCTTATCAGAGAGAGAGAGAGAGAGAGAGAGCAGAAAGAGATCGGAAGAACAGAAGAAGAGTGATTGAGTACTCACTGAGATCTCTTCCAGGCTGATATCGAATCATTCGCATCTACAGCCTGTGCCAAATGGCCTCGAATTCGATTCGCGGAGACTTGCCATCGAATGGCTGAAGAGAAGATTACCAAGTTGAACAAATTCGTTGATGAACAGGTCAGAATTCGTTTCTACAAGAGTTCATCATTATCCAAGATTGAGTTTCATCACTAACTAATCAATCTTCAGGTAGTCGAAGCTCTATGGTGCGGTGAGCTCTACAATTGCGAGTGATTTGGAAGGAAGGAAGGAGGAGCAATCTCAGTCTCCATATCAGCCTTCCCTTCCCATTAATGAGCTCCCCCTTCTTCCCATTGATCGAGTCTCCCTTCTTTCTTCCTCTAGGAATGGACTAATTCACTCGATAATCGTGTCCACTCGTCATTCATATCACTCAATCTCCTCCATTTGTAAGGCGATTAAGATCTCATCACTCCACTCCCTTCTCCTTCTCCTCCTCCTCCTACTCCTCCTTATTCATCACATGTATACTCGTCCCTCCCTTCCTAGTCAGTCCTAATAATTCACACATCGGGTTCGAATCGCTTTCTTTTATCTCTGTTCCTGTGCCTTTTCTTCTCTTTTCTCGTCGGAATAAACGAAAGTCTTCTCAGTGAATCACATCCAACTGATAACCAGTCGCTCTTCCTTTCAACTCCTTCCAACTTCTGTCCGCCCCCTTTGCAAGGGAGACCGCACGAGAGATTCAACCCTTTTTACACGTTGAAAATCTGGAAAAGTGCTTACTATGAAATTGATATAGCCCTCCCACCCATGGCATTCTCATATCCGTGCTTCGTTCTCCCATTCTTGATCATACTCCTCGAACATTCCTTCCTTCTGATATGATTGATATGCCTCTCTCTCTTTTCCATCCCGTCACTTTCTCCGTCATCGTCCCTCTTTTTTGCTTCTGAGTGACCATTCCTCTATTCCTCTCCTCATCTCTTCATTCTCTTCTGCAGATGCTTCTGAACTGATAAGAGAATGGTGGCTCTTCTCCTTTTATTACTCGTCAGTCGGGGAATCAACACGAGTGATTCTCTCTTCGGGTTCGATCTCATTTAGAATTGTCGTATTTCCAAATCGTTTATTTTCAGCAGTAGTGTTCTCATTTTTGAGAGCGAGGGAGCCCGTTCGATTATTCATTTGCAACGTTCTGAACATGGGGTAAACTGTCCATTGCCATATAATTCTCAACGAAACTTTCAGAATCAAGGACTGAAATATTTGAGTGTAACTATTGAACAAAATGTAGATGATGTCCCGTACCAATCAATTCTCGGTGGACAAGTGTAAGTACATTGAAATTGCGAAACTTGAATAGTTTCATATGTTTCTTAGACTCACACCACAGAACAATCCCCATACGTTCGATCTACAACAAAATGCAGAGGAATTGAATTTCCTTGTCAATTTCATCGACCCTTGCTGCGGGGACAAATGGGTGGCGAGTATCGAATACGATGAATATCAAGACAATCTCGTGATATCCTATGAGAGTTGCAATCAATCAGTGATCCCTTATGAATCCATCGATGATACCAGGTGAGATTCCATGTACTCGATAGAATCTTCAACTGATCCCTCCAGTGTCTGTTACTCGACCACTCTCCAAATGGGATCTCATTGTTCTCTCTTCTGTACATGCTCTTCTCTTCCTCCCGATGGAAAATGTCCTTCTCCTGATTTGTCCCCAATGATTGAATGCAACGACTTCGATCACAGGTTTCTTTGACCAAAGCGAATAATTAATACTTACCGCACTCTTCAGTTTCGATACTTGTGATTACAATCCCGAACCTGCCGTTACCAATCAAATGTCGTTTCATTGGCAATTCGCACAGGTTATTGGAGATGGAACGATTACTTCTCGAGTAATTGAGAATGAGGTAGGTCCAATATTTTCTTATGTCGTAGAAAAATGAAATGTTTAGAGAGCAGTCGCGTTCAATCTGATCAACGACGTGTTTAATGCTTACATGGAATATGAATTCTATCACGTCTTCGGCTCCAAGTTTGTGAATTGATGCAAATTTGATAGCAACTATAATTGAAGAATTGATGCCTCCACGGAATTCAAAGTTTCGTTCGATCAATCTTTTGTTATAACGCTGAAGGTTGGAATCACCAAGCTAGCACTTCGGTATGTTCATCCGCATTGCTCAATCTCATTTCATTTCTAAGATTCGACGTTTCATCTCAAGGCGAAGTCCTTTTTTATTACAAGAATTGCGAGCAATTCAAGATGTCTGAGAAAGGAAATTGCTATGGATCAGCGGATAATGGCATTTATTATTTCTGTGAGGAAGATGGAGTGAAAGAGAGCGAACAAGCATACACGAAATGGTTTGTTTCACTTTTTTTATTATGATAGAATGTTTCTCTTAGCTCTAACCCAGCTCCTTTGACGAAGAATGCCGAGTTGAAGCTCTTCTTCACTGATTCTTATTCGACTGAAATTGGTGAATTCGAAATGAGCCAATCTAGTGACAAACCAGTGAGTCTCTCTATCACATTGAATACGATCTCAACGATCAATTGAGGGAATTCTTCATACGAAATACACTCGCAAACAATACTCGTCGTATGTAATTGTTCTAATCAATGAGTGAGTTGTTAACAAATCAATTTTTTTCTATTGTCGGTTTTTTAGTCAAATGGTATCCGGAAATCTGGATGTGGATGCAGAGTGGGATGAGAATAATGTGATCACTATCAAGATTCGTGAAATAGCCAATGATTCGATAGAGGGACACGTACAAATATTCTTCACTGATGATGCGAAAATAATCGCTGTCGTCGATGGATGCAATCAATTCGAAATTCATTCTGATCAAGGTCTGCTATCCATTTGATCCACCTGAAAAAAAGGAGAGATTCACTTCAGATCCCCTCCAGTGTCGCTCCCAATCCACATCACAAGATTCTTTCTGTTTCTGCAATAGAAAAATCGCAGATCAGTCTGATTGTCAGAGTCCGATCCTCACAGATTGGTTGGTTCAATCACAGTTCCGTCAGAATGTTCATTATTTCAGTACCACAGACGACCCTGCAATACACAGTACCCCCGATCCAGAGTGAGATCCTCATTATTTATTGTGTTTTATCTTTCTCAGCTTTAGCGGAAGACCTGGAAAGGTGACAGATTAGACATGCACTATTAAAATTGTTGAGGATCTTTCAACAATTCGCTGTGAAGATCTTTGCCGGACCTCAGATGGCCGATTACAAATTGTCATGGGAATGGGAAGAAACAGTGGTGAGCAATGAATTATGATGAATTAACCGATTCTTTTTTACAGGGCTCATATCTGTTCCTCAAAGAATTAGAGTATGTAAATATTGTCGGTGCATCGGAATTTCATACACTCGATGTCCCAACCGGAATGTAACAGTCGACCATTATTTCACCGTATTTGAACATCTTTTTGTAGAATTCGTGAAGATAGTTTCTCAGTGGCTTTCGGTGATCGAGTGACAATTTCACTTCCTCAAGGATCGGGAGAATTGTTCGTCATGCATGTAAGATCATTGCTAATTGGACTCAACAGAGCACTTCCTTCAGTTGGTTCCTCAATCTTCTGGAGTAGAACTATTCTATCGTGGTTGTTCCATCGGAGAAATCCATCGAATCACTCCCGAATATCTCCCATGCATTATTGATTCGAATGGAGGATGGAACTACAGCATTTGTCCAGGAGGATCGACTGGAAATCCAAAACAGTTCCGGCCTTGGTCAGTTTATCTGGGATATTTTCATTGCTGAAAGCGATTCTTCAGTACTCCACCGATGAAACCTGAAGTTCTCAATTTTGATCTCATAGCTGATTTGGATTTTGCCTATGTATACGTTGGCACAGCAAGATTGGATCTACAAATATTCTGGAATGAAGAGAGGCCGGTACTCTTCAAGAATCCACTTGTAAATACCACAATTTCATTTTAGGACTACTTTGATTTCAATGTGAAAGACTACAGGAGATTCGGAGACGTCCAAATAATGATCAATGATAAAGAGTAGGTTGAGCTGGTTCAAAATAAAACGTAATGTTCAATTCACAGGTATTTCGGGAATCAAGGCGCTGTTTTCGGAATCGGAACGACGATTCCCATCGAATATCATGTTCATGGGAAGCTATTGTTCACCATCGAAGTTGATCTCAATTCTCCGATTGTTTCTGTAATGGCAAATGATTGTGAGCAGTTCAAACTGACTGAAAGTTAGTTCCCTTCAATATTCATTCATCGATAAATCTCATCAGATATCTGCAGAGGATTGCGCACAATCTTCTATTCTCTCAAGTTTTGTGCAACTTCGGATTGGATTTCTCACAATATTCTTACATGGTCTGCTGCTCTTTCATCAACGTTAGAGATCATTCATTTCAGTTCGGGGAAGACTGATCCTCCCATCATCATTCCTTCCGATTCTCCTTATCAGTGAGTCAATGCGAAGATTCAGATAATTCCTAATCACTTGAGGACCTACAAAATGCATTTTTCGTATTCGAAAAACTCGAGATCACTGAAAGGATTCGTATCAGAAGAAGTGAAAGAAGACGAAGGAGACATTCTCGAAAGATCTCTCGTTTTCACATGGATTGATGATGGAATTGATGATTCTTCCCCTTTTCCTTTCTCCGTCTCATTCACTACGATGAACAGAACTATGTGAGACTTATTTCTTCCTCCAAATCTCTCAATAATAAATTCAGCGAGCAATCGACTCCTCTCTATGCGTACTCCATTCCATTCGAAGTCGATTCACCCGTCGAATTTCGAGTGTCCGATTCAACTCTCAAATCTTCACTATTCGAATTCTCAATTTTCGTCGGGGAGAAATCTTCTCAAGTCCTCTATGACAATTGCGATCAGTTTTCGATCGGAGAACCAGATGGAAATTGTTTCGGAAATCTCGAAAAGTACGTATGCAGTGGAGAGAACGAAGATGATAAAGCACTTCAACCATTCAATCTTTGGTTCGTTATTCTTCGTTATTTGTCATTGTTCTAACCTTTTCTATTGCAGTAACCCAACTGATGCCCCTCCACTGTAAGATATTCCTCTTATTCTTCCGTCGACTATGACTGCTTGCTTTGCAGAACCGATTTGCGTGCGTATTTCATCTTTCAAGATGGACAGAAGATTTTCACTTGGGATGTAATGATGAGTAAGGACGAAGAGACGGTGAGTCTCCATTATCCTCAGTAGTGACTTCATTGGTGGATTGGAGGAAGGATGGGTCGTCGATGCAACTGAGACAGGAAGTACGACGATGCAAGGAGGAGTTGTCAGAGGAAATAGTGCTGCGTTAGTCGCCCTTGAAAAACTAAAACACAGAAGAAACATTGCAGGAGCACTCTGACTTTCACTATCTCAGTGGGAGAAACGACTGTTTTCTCTGTGATCGAAAGAACATCCGGGAAAGTCCTCGACTCGTTCACAATTCTTCCTTCTTCCCAATCCATCGCTGTTCTCTACAACGATTGCACTCAATTCACAATGGGAGGGGAGAGGGAGGCGGTAGAATGTTTCTACATGATCGACAGCAAGATTTGCACTGGCGAACCAACGACTGAGACTGTCGACCATCCGATGAAAGCATGGTTGGTCAATCGAATGAAGTACAAATGAAATAATTCATTTGATCAAGCCATGTATTGCGATTTTCCCTCTACAACGATAACGACTATGGACTTGTTTCTCAACGATTGAATGAGAAGGTTAGGCATGGCAACACTTCTCCATATGATCGTTACTCTCTCATCAGGCTCAATCAAACGATCTTTACCAACAAGAGATCACAATTGTACCTCCAAAAACGTCGGTTTATCCCATGAAGATTTCTGTCGATGACGAACTCTCGTGAGTTTGCATTCTCAATGAGTTTATTGATAGATCGAATGCTTTCCAGTGATTCCTTCTATTTCTCCCTCGATGTTCTCCAATTGATGACCATAACTCTCGCTCCTCAACAAACTTTCTCCCTCCTCGCCCTCGATGTATCCACTATGGTTCTCTCCGATTCCCACTGCAGTCAATTCGAAATGGATTACGTCGACTACATGGATACGTGTTATTCCGACGGAGGAGTCAAATTGTGTCCCACTCACGATACTTTCGTTTCCATGTCATTCTTCACGTGGTAAGAGCGTTCGTTCAGTTCCTTCATTGAATATTAATAGTCTTCAGTAAATACTTCTCAATGAACTTCAATGCGTACAATCTACCGGGAGTGGGCACTCTTCGAATCACTCATTTCACTCCTAAGTACCCTACCAAATACTACTCCCTTCTTTATGGAGATTGGTCAATGTCGGAATCCGAGTTTCAAGCAAAAATTAGAGATAAGAATATGTGAGTTTCCATTATCCATCTGAGTGCTGCAAGTACTCACAGGAAGAATTTATCGTACTACGCCCTTCCTCCCGATGGATCTGCTTATTTCAATTATCCTTATATCCCATCGTCCTCTTTCTCAATCGAATTGGGAAATGGAATGAATACTGCTGTTCTTCATGAAGAATGCTTCCAATTCTACATGGAAGATGAGAATGGTCAATGCTTCGAAGACTCGACAACTTCTCTTTGTGAAGCAGCTGGAGGATCAACCACCAATGACTACATGGAATGGTCAGTCGCAGCACTCGATACAAAACCGATCTTATTTGCAGTCATTCCTCTCCCCCTCCTCTTCATCTATCCACCTCAACTGAGACAACTCAGTCGATGGAGAGAACAACGGAGGGAGAGGAGAGGAAAACGACTGAGGAGGAACGCGCGATGAGTTCAACCGTTGAAGGAGTGAAGACGACAATTGAAGACGAGAAAACGACGACTGAGGGAGAAAGATCGACCAGTGAGAGAGAATGGACGAGTCAGTCAACGGAATGGACTACTGAAACGACGATGGTTACGACTGAACCGACCACAGTGACGGTCCCTACGATACCAACAACACCAACAACCATCACAACAACAACGATGGCACCCACTAATATGTTCTATGCATCTATTATACTGGAAGAGGTGAGCATATTTCACCCTAATAATATTGAAATTATATTTCAAGGTATCGATCGGAATCGAGAAGAACGTTGATTACTCTACGAAAGAAGGGAAAATAGTGTTCGAAGTGAAGGCAATCTTCTCGAGTAAACCGACCTACAAGATATACGTCGACACTGTTGAGTGAGTAGAATGAGATTGTCATGGATTAAAAGAGATCCTTCAGATACGCCTACGGAACTCCCATCCAAGTTGTTCATCACAATGTGGGAGAAGTACTGAATGTGACGATCGCCAGTGGAACGGAGAAGATTATGTGTGTGGAATTAGAGGTGAGAGATCGATTACTCCACTCATTCCTCCCATCTATTCACTTCAGATTCACACAACAAACTGCACGGTCCTCGAATTGGACGATTGTCCTCAATTTACACTGGAAGAGAATGTGAATGAGTGTCGATCCTCTGATCTGATCTGTCTCTGTGCCAGTTCAACTCCCTCCTGTCCAATACAAGAAGATCCATTGAAGACTTGGTGAGTGCATGATTGTATTGGGTACAAACGCAGTGCTCACAAATTGCACTAAAGAAAACGAGTTACCTATTTTAGCAAGACAACAGCCGTCCCTCCCTCTTCCACATTCACTCCTACAACCGAAGGTGACTCAACCTCCTTGAATTCTGTCGATTGGACAACGGAATCTGTTGATTCAACCATTTCGAATACTCTTGAATGGTCAACGAATCCTCTTGATTCAACCACCTTGACTCCCACTCTCGATCCGACTACCGAAATCTCTTCTTCTTCCACTTCCTCTCATTGGAATTCATCTGAGAGAACTTCAACTCCATCGATCGAGACTAATCTAGGGACAACTTCCCCTCGATCGACTAAGACGACCACTCCGCCCAAGAAATCACTCGATGATCTATCTGATCTCGCTAATGTGCGCTTTGAGTTATGGAAGATTCAAACAAATGATTAAATCCAGACGACAATCACCATCGATAACGTTTCTCAAGTACTGGAAGAAACGAATGAAATAGTGGGAGTGGGCAGTCAGAAGATGGAGGGACAGCACATATTCTACGTTTCTCAGATTTTATTCAATTCAGCCAATGTAACGGGAATTTCTCAATCGGTGAGTTGACTCGTCTTCCATTCCTTTCTATCATTCTCACTCAGGATGCTCTTCTCGTATTGGATACTCTCGACGATACGTTGGCAGCACCCGAACAGTCATTCAAAGACAGCTCAGACAACCATGATCAAGCACCACAGAAGTAATCCCAAACGGATGATCTTCATTGGCAATGTTGTTCTAGATTTCTCCAAGCTCTTCCCCTCCTTGTCGTCAATTCCCCCAGTGAGAAACTATTTCTCAATGGGAAACTTCTCGGGTTCTCCTCCCAGAAGCATGCTTGCGTCGATGAACAAGGTAAATATTCTTATTCTTCTAAGACATTTCACATCATTTCAAGACTTTTAGACTCGTCCGTTTTTGGACTTGCGGATACTGACAATGGTTTCGTTGACTTCTCCGATGTAAAAGATGGAGATCAACGGAAGAGTTCCATCGAGATTCCCACTGATGTCGTCTGTGGAAGTTCAGGTATTAATGAACTGACGAATTGGTAACGAAATATATTCGACAGGAACTCATTCATTCTTCTCCATTCATCGAACTACGAAACTGTTCTTGGGTGGGATGAACTATCGTAAACTAGCAGTGAAATCATCATGGTTTGGATCGAGTGATGAAGAATATCAACAGACCTCCCAGTCGGTTAGTGATTCAGTCTTGATTCGATCGAAGGGACCAATTACAGAGTCTTCTCTCTCACTCAAATCTCGCAGTCGATGTGGATGAAGACGTGACTGAAGAAGAAGCGGTCGGTCTCCTTCCCTCCTCCATCCCAATCCCTCTTTCTCTCTTTAGTTGCCCGAGGCGTGTTCCTCTCAGCAATCCCTTCTGGCCGACCAACCAGTCCTCACAGCTACTGTACTCGATGCATCCGATGGAGATGTGAAATTCGTGTCGAGAGACGAACAAAATGGAGGGAAAATGGCAACGATCACTATCGATCTGACAGATGTGAGGATGGAATCTCTTCCGATCGATTCTCTCTCTCCTTCAGTCTCTTCGTCCCCTCCATGGAACTCTTTCGTTCTCATGGTGGGATGAAATCTCTCTCGAATGGTCATCGAGTGATCAATGTCAATTGAGAGAAGGACAAAGGGGAGGAAAAGTGATCGCTGACTGCTTCCATCTCACTGATTTCACTCTCATAGTGGTCAGTTTCCATTGAGATTGGGAGAGGAGTGACGATTGCAGGACGGGACAGTGAATGATCCGTGTGTCTGTGACACGGGTCTCATCATCGTTGGCTATGTAATCAGTGCCATCTCAATCTGTTCTCTCTTTCTCGTCGTTCTCGCGACGGCCATCAATCGGTAGGAAGATATTCGAATTCCATGGGTCAAATCAACGTCAGAATTCCTTCAATATCTCGGATGAAGGCATTTTCATTCATTCGTGAAGATCTCTTTCGAAATCGATTTCATTCTGTTGATGTTAGTTATTTCATTTGACTTCAATTTTTTAATCTTCATCAGATTCTCTATACGATCTCTCTTCTATTCTTCTATCTTATCTTCACATTCTTCCACGATTCTTCCGTTGCGGGTCATTCTTGCGTCGTATTCTCTGTCATATCATATTCACTACTCTTTTGGTAAGAATATTTGGGTGATCGCTATAAAAATGTGCTTTCAGTACGATTCTTCTCACTCTCTTCCAATCATTCCGAACCATCGCAACCTTCTCTCCCTATCCAATCATTCGACGAGTTCTCTCCTTTGCCAGTCATCAGATCTTCGTATGCACAATCAGTGCAGGTCCTCTCCCCCCTCTCCCCCCTCTCCCTCCTCAATCTCCTCTCTCTCTCTCAGGTGCTCCTTTCCTCATCTCGACCATTCTTGCAATAGTCTCTAATTTCTTCGATCGAGACGATGGATTGTGAGTTCCTCTCCTCCTTCCTTCTCATCATCTTCTTCTCTTTCAGTTGTTGGGTTCGTCCCGATTACATAACTTTCGCAGTCGTCGTTCCTCTTTCCGTTCTCATTGTTAATGGAATAATCTGTACTATTCTGGTAGTGATTCGTCTTTATCAAGAGCAGAAGACTCAATTGATGACTGGGAAGGTAAATTCACACTCAAGTCATCGTTCACTTCCCTCCAATTGAGAACCATCTAAAGCGAAGGATCATATCTGTCCTCATTATGCAGTTTACACTCGGAATGCCATGGGTACGACTCTTATCAGTCCAAGACTGTCCAATTTGGTGCGTTTAGATACTTCAATATTTCACACTCTACGCCCCCACATCCACTGTCTTCCACTATCTCTTCACAATAGTCAATGGAAGCCAAGTGAGTATTCCTTCCCATTCCATCGATCATCGTCTCTCTTCGAGGGAATCGTCCTCCTCCTTCTGTATATTTATCGTCGTGAACGTCGAATGACATCGATGAGAAGAAGAAGAGGAGCTGCTATGGGTGATCATTTCATTCCCTTCAATAGGAAATAAGGAATATTTCAGAAAATATATCCTTCCAGTTTTCAACATTGGTGATTTCTCATATTTTCAGTAGCTCGAAGTGTGCAAGCGAGAGAAATGGGAGCGAAGCACAAAAGCGACGATGATGAATATTTGGATGATGAATTGGACGGGAAAAGCACTGATGGAGTAGTGCATAAATGAAAAACGAGAATAGGATGATAAACGATTTATGATTGTAATGCGCCTGTTCTTTTCACAATTCGATATTTTGAATGATTCATCTGTACAATGCAAGTACGTGATTTCCCCTGTATTCTGGAAAATGCACGCAACCATCGTGAATTTTGTCTGACAATGAATCTTCATTCAATAATTCTTAGTAGTCTATTTGGATTCCATCTTCACTACACATGAATGGTGCAGGTCTTTCATGTGGACATCAGGGAAACATCTACATCCAGGCATATCGAATCCAACTTTTTCGTCGCTCATCCCTAATGCCATCGTAATTTCATTCATCGTTTCGAGAAAGTAGCATTCGGGTGAAATTGAGAGATGAGGCCAGAATGACGAGCCGGAAATGGAGAGCCGGATTTTAGAATCTCGAAAATGATGAATTGATGCTGTGGAAAAAGTCAAGGGAGATTTTCTCCTTGGGTGGAAAAAGTCGACAAGGAGAAAAAGAGAAATTTGAAATTTTGAATTGCCGCCTTTTCAGTATCTGGGTTCCCCTTGGAGCTAGTGACTTGAAAATTGGATAGATGGGTTTTCGACCCCTCAGAACCCTATAAACCAAGTTTCAAGTCGCTAGCTCCACGGGGAACCGAGATACCGAAAACGCGCCAATTCAAAATTTTGAATTTCTCCTTGCCGACTTTTTCCACCCGATTTTCTCCTTTTCTCTTTTCTCCCCCCACTTTTTCCACAGCATAACGTGCAGAATATTCGTCTGTTGGCATGCAATCTGGATCACGATGGAGATGGAATCAGATTGGAATTCAATTCTTTCCTCATCGGAATCGTCGATGAAATGGTGAAGGAGAACCGATTGGAGGAGTACAATAGAAAAGCATATGGACAATGAGAAGAAGACTGATTAATACCACTCATTACTTTGATCGTTCTGATTCTGAAGTTGCGATTCAGATAAATAATCAAGAGAGATAAATACTCATTCTGCTATGTGATAATCCAAGAGGACAGATGAGTCTGATTGGAAGAACCGAGATGAAGAATCAGAGGAACGGTAGCTGACCACAAATGAATTTGATTGAATGAGAGGAATATAATTGGATTGACAGGAACGACACAAAACCAATAGAAGGGGGAGAAAGATAAGAGGGAAGAGGAAACCTTCCTGATAGTCAATCTATGACTTGAATAGAGAGGAAGGTGATTCTGATGACAGTTCGAATGTTCTCTCTTCTACCCCTATTCATTTATTCATTCAGAGATAACTAGAGAAGACTGCATGGATAATTATCCAAATCGTGAACTCTATAATAATTTCCCCTTGGAGGCATATTACCGGTAAACCGATGTTTCTCTCTGGCGTGGGAGCAAGAGGAAACGTATGGTAAATCTCTGGAGAGCGAAAGGAATCGTGTGAATTCCATCAGATAAGAGAAAGGATCTCAACCACTCGAAGAATCGTTGTTGGCAGTCGATCAGAGGAGATTAAAGAACTGCCACTCACTCCAAAATGATGCCCATTCGTGTTCGTAGATTCAAAGAAAATAAGGGATACAGCATAGAGAACAACTACGATCAAACCTTGGAATTAGTTATTCACAAAATGCTGAAGCTGTGGATCATGCTGGATAATTTTGAACGTTTCTCCATCAAGGCATTTCATGAGAGTGAGACAAATTGGATCTTGTTGTGTCTTGTTGAGTGATGAATTCAATTCCCTTTTGTTTGTACACAAGATCTGATAGTACTACGGAAGACTATTCTGGTTCAGATTTAGGGTTTTTTCAATCAATCGTTTTTACTTTTGAATAAAATCCACTCGATAATTGAGTTGAATTTTATTGCCTACGTGTAAAACCGATCGGTCGTTGGGTATAAATAGGCTCTCCTTTCCTCCAATCTTTCCTTCTCGGGGGGTTGGGCTGTTGGCAGGCCCTCCCCCAATCTGATCTCTCTATTTTTCCATCTGGAAAGAAGTTTCCCCCTTTGATAAGAGGTATACCCAATCCACCGTACTCATTCAGATCTACCATATCCCAACTCTGATTCAGAAAAATTCTTGTTTTGCAAAGAAGAATAGATTGAGTTTCAATTTCTTCACGCGAAGATTCATTTCAAATAATTTATTTTATTGCTACGGTAAGACCTTCTACAGTACTCTTCTAGATATATCTACCGTATCCTACCGTACCCGTCAATGCGGAAGTCGATGTGTTGTGCTTCAACGAAGTGCTCATTTGACTCCTGATCTGATTCGTGTCCTTCTCCTCTCTCGATGCTCTGTTATGATCAATATCCAAATGATATCGACCATTCCGAATGATTGAAACTGACCGAAATGATATCTAAATGATTCGCTAAACTGACAATTTTTCAGTATATGGTTTAATTAGAAAAAGAAAAAGTATATAATGAAAAGAACAGCAGTTGGTGAGAATGCCAATCTGAACTCCCTTCTCTTCTTCTCTCATAATTTTCATTACTACAGGGGCCTCTCTCTCTCCAGTATTCCAAAATACGAGACTGAGACAACGAGCAAGGAGAGTGAAAGAAGAAGAAGATGATGTGCGTCTGTTCGATGGATGAAGAGACACTGGCCATTGGTTGAGAACCAGATTCATTCTTGCAGGGAACAACAACTGCCATTGAATATGATGATGAAACCGAGTCTGTGAATGGAGAACAAAGTGATGGGGAAATGAACTCTATCAATGACGACCCGAATAATATGGACGTGAGTTGGAAATGAATGGAAGTGGTCGATTCGACCAGTTGAAGAGGAGAAGAAGATGTGAAATGGAGAGTGTTTCCCTCCCTCTTCCCACTCTGATCTACGAGGGGGAAGAGAGACTCTCTCTCTCTCTCTGTGATTCCTCTCCTCTTCCTTTCGTCCTCCCTTTATCCACTTGATTGCAGAGTGATGGAGAGAGAGTACAGAGTGAAGACGAGGTCGAGCAAATACGAGGAGATATGGTGGATGAAGTGCGCTGCGATGGAAGATGAGGGATGATCACACTCATTCCAGGCCAACATTGTCGGAAGGAGGAATGAAGAAGAAATAAGAAGGAGACGAGAAGAAGCGAGTGATCCCCCTCTCAAATCAAGTGATTGTGATATTGCAGAGACGAAGAAGGCAAGAGAGATTGCTTGAGGAAATGCGGCATGAATGGGACGATGACTTAGACGGAGATGTTGAGGATAACATGCGAGAAGTGAGGAAATGACGACACTACGGACTGACTATCGTCTCTATTCGCAGGATCTCACTCAAGGCAGCGACAGAAGCCAATTAGAAGAAGATGGTGATGACGACGGGAATCTTCTTGAGAACCCAAACGGCGTAAGTTTCCCTCCATTGGACCACTTCTCGTCTGGTCTCTCACCAAATGAGGATCAAGTGTCCCACGTCGAAATGATGCTCATTTCAGTACTTACTCAATGAAAGTTTCGGCCTCCTGAATTTGGACGAGGTGTGTGCAATGAAGTCCACCGTCGACGACACTTTCATTCCATCCAATTATGATCTTTAATTACTGTAGATGATTGATGACGAGAGGAGAGATGAGGGAGCAGTGGAAGGAATACAGGAAGAGGAGGATGGAGGAGAAGAGCAAGGAGCAGTGGGCCGACTACGATTACTGTAGCCAACCGTGATTATTCATCTTTTTCAGGAACCGGTTCTGCTTGGCCAGGCCGAAGATATGATTGATAGGAATAGAGTGGAAGCGGTAAATTGAAGAGCATGTCGAATGAGGAGATTACACTATTGCAGGGACCCGGACAGCTACGTTTGGCCGGTTTCAACCGTCAAATCAGGAGAATCTCTGCGGTATTGCTACTAGTTGCCAACAATTGTTACCTTGTTATTCGATCGTTTTCAGAATACGACTTATGCCATGCAAACAATTCTCCGCCATGTTAGTTTTCGCTGAATGTGATCGGAACTTGAAAAAAATCAAATTAATTATTTCAGCCGATTGAAAATGCACACATGTGTGTGCCTGAGTTCAGACGATTGATTAGAAAGGGCCATACAGAGGTTCTTGATCTACTCTTGAAACTTGCTTGATATTGTCTCCTGTTCAGTATTCCGGACGTGATCAACCGGAGCAAAAAATCTCGAGAGAAGCAGTTCAGTGTGAGAAACCGGTTGAACTAATTTAGGAAATGATTGCCAAATTCCAGCTGTCTATGTAATTACCGAAAATCTGAACAGATTTGATCTACTTTTCTTGGATCGAAATAAGCCGGCAAAAATCGAAGATTTTGAAATTGTGAATACGTTAGCGAGTACTCTTGCTATACTTCGATTAGACTTGAGATCTGTGAGTGTAGTGATCCATAACAATGAGACATTCAATTTTTTCCAATTCAGAGTGCAATGACTTGTGTGAAAGAAGGACTTGAGCTGAATGGTAGATCAGTCAGATGCGCATTTCCACGAGCCGGTGAGGATTTGCCA
This sequence comes from Pristionchus maxplancki, assembly GCA_900490775.1. Taxonomy (NCBI): domain Eukaryota; kingdom Metazoa; phylum Nematoda; class Chromadorea; order Rhabditida; family Neodiplogasteridae; genus Pristionchus; species Pristionchus maxplancki. Next base: position 1,878,354 of record LS531849.1, read on the forward strand.
TCAGGATTGGCGCAAAAAGTAATCAAAAAGTCACAGGTGTGCTGCATATGAATCCAGATGAATATGATGACGAATTTGTGATCACATGCCTCACTGCCAAGCTGATTGGTGAGAATTTGAGACAGAATAGTAAGCAACGATTCAATTTCAGATTATGTTGAGTCGTTGATGTTCAGTCTGGGCTGTAGAAGAATAGAGAAAGTGGCGAGTCTTCCTTATTCTGTTTTGTTCTTACTGCTGTTCCTTTTGCAGGACGCCCGAAGTCGTCGAATCTATTGGAATGATTCTGAATTGTGCAAAAAAATAATGCGCCTTGCAAACGGAGTCTTATGCGACGGAGAAGAACTAAAGATCGCTCCGGTAAGGCCTGATACCACCATTTCAAATTGATTTTATTCATTGCAGTAATAACGTCTACGAAATTCAACTTTTGCAAGATAATCATCGATTTTGACCAGTAAACTCAACATGAATCACAACTGCATTTCCTCCAATCTGAGATATATATACTGATATCTGTTACACCAAAATATCATACATATTTATTTCTTTCATCTCTTAATGATAAAACTGCTAGAATGATTGTTGCAAAGATGAGAGATCATTGTACCGTTGCACGTTTGCGTCTTTTGATGAGCATTCCCGAGACCTTTGTATTCTCTGCACATCTCTATACCGACCATCACATCGCATCTCGAATTTGGCAATATATTCAGTATTTCTCATCTTCCTCACATTGATCATCGCTTCACTCAACTATTATTGCAATGCTTTATATCGTACACTCTACAGCTTCTCTCATTCCTTCTCCAATCAGATTCTCACTTCTTCCATAGCTTTGCTCATCATAATGGCGAACACTTCTTTTTTATCTATCTATCTACACATCACAATCCACTTCATATTTGTCATCGACTCTGACCATACCGTTTGCGGGAATTCTCCCATCTAACGTATTCATGTCCAATCCACTCGTTTTTCTCCTGTACTTCCTTACACTCTTTCCATATCAGTAGAGCCTCTAAACATTTCCCAATACAATCCTTCTTCTCACTCCAATTCATCTTCCTTTCCCTTCTTCGATTGTGATCGAGTCTACTGCATTCACAATTTTAATTTAAAAATGTTCACAAATAGTCACTTCATCTATTAATTTGGATAGAGAGAGAGCATCAGCGACAACGTTCTCCTTTCCCTTCCGATTAGTTTCTTTTTCTCTCTCTCAAACCTCAGGGCTTTGATTTCGCATTCTTGATCAGGGGTGGTATTCTTCTTTCATTTTCGGCCGGGCCGAAAAAAAATCGGCTTTACAAAAATATTTTCGGCTCACTGCTTTTTTGTCGATAGTCCAAAAATAATCGGCCAAAAACTTTTTGGCCGAGCCGAAATCCAAAACGAGGCGACTCTCGTCCCAATTTCCCTTTGTCATTTTCGGCGTTCGATTTCGATCGCCCAAAAATATTCGGCGAGAACAATGAAATTCCGAAAATATTCGGAATGGATTTCGACCGAGATTTTGGAAAGAGTTTGGCCAAAGATCGTGAAATAACTTTTTTAAAATCTTAATTACGGTAACTACTCTAATCATACTACTGGCAATGCTACAAAGATTACAATGGTAAATCGTTATGGTTTACCGAGTGAGTTGCGCAACTACGCCTTATTCAAACGCGACATTACTTATTGCACAAGTAATAAAAGAAATGACGAGTCATGGTTAAAGAAAGATGTTGGTAACATCTCCAAATGATGAACGCAATGTAGAGAAGCTCATTAAATTGAATGAAATCATAACTATCTCTAAGGACATAACTGAGATATAAAAGACTTTATATTAATTTTTTTGAGAGGCAGGGGCAGATTGACCAAACTGGCTTTCCTTGAATTGAGCGAGTGCAAGAATTCGGTATTTTATCGTTTGCCTGCTATTCACAATAACATGGGCAATTTTTCTCTTCTGTTCTATTTGTAATGTTTTTATGTGTGTTTTCATAATTTCGCGTTGTTTGATGTGCAATTTCATTAATTTTCAAATTATCATTATTTTCTTTATCAATACAAACATGCAATGTGTGGCGAATATGGGGGTGAATCGTAGGATGAATCTTGCCGGAATTACTTTGTGTTCACGCAGAATTTGTTTGAAGATCATCACAGCCATCAATTGTCGACGAATCATCTGGAAAACCACAATTGTTCAGTGTAGTACTATCTAAACGGTCTAAATTTTCAACCGAATTATGACTTTTATCTCCTTCCCTCTCCCTCGATTGTGCGATTTTCAACTTGTGAAACGCGCAATCCCCTCATTCACCTCTCTCCCCGCAAGCCCGAGTGGTATTAATATTATTACATATGAGGCTGGTTGCCTAATAATCGAACAATACCATGAACAGTCTGGTACAGTGATTTTTCGAAAAGTTGGGGAAATGGGTTATCAAAGGTCCTGATTATCGTGGCAAACTTCATTTTGCACCATCTCGACCGGACGAGGCAGGCTGCACGTAGACTGAACCATGCTAAAAATGCATTTTCTTTGATATCTTTGAGATGGTACAACCGATTCACTTGAAAATTTAATCATAGCATTAGAAAAGGATATCAATAACTTGAGAATCACCAAACATAAGAAACTGATATGATAACGGTTGATAAAAAACTGTTCTCGAATACAAGGACGATCCGAAATACACGAATCGCATAGGCGGATGCGCCTTGGTCTGGGGATCATTTTGATTATATTGAGTATGGGGTTTCATCTAATCATATTTTTGCTATCGCTTCGTTTTTGCGTCATTTATCAGCTCGAGGCATTGGAAAATGAAGAATTGGATTGAGTTTCACTCACTTCCTCGAGGAGACAAAGGGATTATTTATCATTCTTCGCTAAATGCGCCAAATGCGCGGCGTCAAAACTGATAAATGACGCAAAAACGAGGCTATAGCAAAAATATGATTAGATGAAACCCCATACTCAATATAATCAAAATGATCCCCAGACCAAGGCGCATCCGCCTATGCCATTCGTGTATTTCGGATCGTCCTTATATTCGATAACAGTTTTTTATCGACCGTTATCATATCAGTTTCTTATGTTTGGTAATTCTGAAGTTATTATTATCCTTTTCTAATGCTATGATTAAATTTTCAAGTGAATCGGTTATACCATCTCAAAGTTATCAAAGAAAATGTATTTTTAGCATGGTTCAGTCTACGTGCAGCCTGCCTCTTCCGGTCGAGATGGTGAAAAATGAAGTTTGCCACGATAATCAGGACCCTTGATAACCCATTTCCCCAACTTTTCGAAAAATCACTGTACCAAAGCTTGTTCGATTATTAGGCAACCAGCCTCATATAACTAGTATCTTTGAAAATCGATTACAATACTTCACCACAGATTCGAGTCATATAAAATTCCTTCCGCTCTCACTTCATCAATGTTCTGCATTGTGCAGAAAGTAGAGAAGTGTAGAAGGCAAAAAAAGATATGAACATATTTCTATGAAGCTGTTCGCGTAAGAATCGAGCAGATCAGGGAGGATCTGGCACAGCTCAAAAAGGTCGATTTCCTGAAAATAAGAGGTTACCAAGGGCACTGAACAACAAGGACATTCTGCATTTGAAGCCTTCATTGGCTCCAGATGGAATCACGTCTAAAACAGTTTTTATTGAATTTCTCTGTTACAAAGAGTTCAGGAATTAATTCAATATATGACGTGTGCTATTAAAATTTTCACCAAGAAAGGTGTTTTTCATAAAAACAATGATTTTTGGAAATCATGCAATTCCATGCATTTCTGATTGAGTTACACCTCGAAATGTGCCTTTTTGAACAGTTTTTGATTTTTAAAACGCGCTCTCCGTAAGAACGTACAAGGGGGTGGCACAGCAGCTCAAAATGGTCTCCGGAGGTACAAACTTGGTGGGTAGACTCCCTAGGGGTGGGATACACTTCAGCCAAAAATTTGACCCCAAAAGTTGATCTTTGATCTTTGAGATCGAAAAATTTCATCGTGATTTTACCCCCACAATTTATACACCATTCGATAGAGCATCAAAAGTTATGTATACCACCCAATTTTCGAAGGTTTTGAACTCCAACTTTTCGAGAAAATCGAGAAAATGTCGAAAAATTGAGGACAAAAATTTCCGGAATTTTTTTGACCATGTTGCAATGGATTCCGGGACCTGAAAATTTGACATAATATGTAAAAAGTATCAAGGATTCCAGAAAAAAATACTTCGTTTCTGTACGAGGTGCCAGGATATGTTTTTTTCGCGAAAAACTAGCACGCAATCGTCGACGCAGGTTCGAATCCGCCTCCCCACATCAATCTTT
>LS531849.1:1892024-1908396 GCA_900490775.1 Pristionchus maxplancki
AATTGATCCTCATTCACTACCATAATCCCTGGTGCCCTAGGACTGGGCACAACACTATGGCCCTAGGACTGGGCCGTTCCGTAACTACAGTTAGCTGCGCACTAAGAGCTCTAGGACTGAGCCCACCCTAGTGCCCTAGGACTGGGCACGGTCCGTGATCTACCTAGGCTGCGACAAAATTGATTGCCCGAGGGGGCTTAATACGGTATGTACCGTAACTCTTATCGTACCTCTCTGCATGAAAATGTTCCATACTTCGTGTCACCTTCAGGAATGAGATGAGAGCAGGAGTGGAACCGACCGCTCAGAACGAGTGAGAAAAGAACGAATGAATGGAGGAACGAAGGAATAGGATGAATAAGAGTGAGATAGACAAGGGAAGAGATTATGTAGACTTGCAACAGCTAATCAATTTAGAAAGAGACAGAAAGATGATTAAATTGCGATTACTCCTTTATTCCGAGAGAGATTGGATTTTCTGTTCGATCTTAGCAGGGGAAGCAGGATAACTCGAGTTGAATCGCAAATAACTTTCATTTGTCAAAAACGATGGTATCATTCATTTTCCCGGAACAAATGTCAGTCTGTTGCTCACGAGTCCTCCTCCTCCCTCTCTCTCTTCACTAATCCTAATCTCGAATCTTATTTCACTATCTTCTTCCATAACAGCGACGAGAATATCTCACGGGATGTTTTCCATTTCCATCTTCAATCGATCATCACAATTCAGTGTCAATCCCTTCTTTTCCTTCTCCTAAAATGGCCGATTGTGATAAATCTCTAAGAGAACACGACCTTCTCGTTCTCATCACTGCATTCCACATTTTCAAGGTAGATCATAACATTTTTTATAAATCATCAGAAATAATTCAGACCATTCTCGCTCCTATTGGAATGTTCAGTCTCCTTCGATTCGCATATCAGTTATTCCGGTACGACTCATTCCTCGCTGCCCATTATTAAATCAATTTACAGCCGTTCTAAAGTAACGGAAGATAAAGGCGAGCAGAGAAGTTCTTCAAACTTCTTCTTCAGACTCAAACCGTTCGTTGTATTTGTGGATACTCCCCACACAAGTAATGGAAGTGTTGCAGAATATAATTTTCAGTTCGGGAAATCGTCTGATTGCCCATTCGAACATGGAAATTCTGTACGTAAACCATCTCATAGCTGCAGTTCTTCTCTCTTTCTTCTCTTTTCTCACTCATCTCACATTCTGGGGATCGCTAATCATAAGGTAGGAAACATAAAAGGAGATATAATCCCGATGAAATGCTGAATTCCAGTCCTGATTGTGATATCAAATACCCCGCTGTATTCTGCATTGCACTCAATACTCCAGGTAATCAACTCTCTCCTCTCATCGATGATTCCTTCATTCAATTCAACTAATTTCAGTGCACATTTGTACTCATGCAGTGGCCCTCTCTCTCTTTTTCCTCTGTATCGAAAGGGCTTCTTCCACTCTTTTCTATCGATCGTATGCATCAATAGGAAGTCTCGTCTCCAAAGTAATGGTCGTAGTCCAGGTGAGCACTCAACGATGACAATTCGATCAAACTCTCAGTACCTCATCTGTTCTCTTCTCTTCTACTATCAAATCTTCACAATCGACACTCAAAGTCTCATGTCCATTTGTTCTCTCATCGGGTCATCCAATCAACAGAGAACAACCCATGTCCAGGCAAGGAGATATCGAAAATCAATACAACTACTACTCACTATTCAGATAACGATATTTACACTTGAATTGACGTCACTAATTGTTTTCACATTTCTCAAACGCTACAACAAACGTCAACTTAATCAGTCGATTGGTCTTAGTCTCAAGTTAGTTTGGACTGGTCTAGATCTCCTGTCCCATCGAATGATTATTGCAGAGAACGATATCAATTGGACGAGAATGTTCGCAGTCTCAGAACGATCTTCCCCACTATCGTTATTCACACAATCTGCTTCTTCATTCCCAATGCCATCTCTCTACTCATTTTTATCATTATCGTGCCAAGAAAAGGCGAAGTTGTGATCATCGATGTGAGATTTGAATTGAGCAGCGAAATATTCTTCCCTTCAGTTGGCTCTCAATTGGCTTCCATACTATGCACTTCTTCTTCCTATTATTATCAATTGCATCAGCAAGAGAGTCAATAGACTCCAGGTGCGTGCGAATTTTAGCTTGCAGCTTGCAAATAATTTAGGAGAAACGAATGGTGAAGAACACAGCGACGGGATCAGCTATGCAGAATACTTATTTCGAGGAACTGAGAGAGGCATGGAAATGAAGAAAGAGATCAGACGTGTAGATGGAGTTGCATCATTGAATTATTAATAATATAAAGTGTGACAAGTTATTAGTATCGTATCGCATCCTAGACCCTGATCAACGCAAATAAAAGGATGTAACAAGAACCTCCAGAGCAGACTTGGGGAAACGAGACATCCCGATAATATTGAGTGGTGTTATGTTGAAGGAACATGAACACTAGTAATTATTAGATTGCCTCTTTATCTTCCTAGTAATAGATAATTGTTTTGGTAATTGAATAGTGTAAGAGATATTCTCCTCTCTTTTTTTCCTCTTCTCCTTCTCAATTTCTACTATTCGATCCATCGTCTGATTTTGACTTCGATTTGCTTCCGTCCCTCGTTTTTCCTTTTCTCTTTGCCCTTTTCTTATTTGATTCATCACTTTTGACTCCATTTTTACTCTTTCCTTTTCCTTTTATGGTCTTCCTCTTGTTCGATTCTGAGAAGTAGATAAAGAAGACAGGTACATAATGGACATATTTCCAATGATGATTCAAGTGTGCGCGGTGTATGTTCGTCGATTCAAATGCAGTCTTTCTTTGCAATTTATCTTTCGCATCACTACAGGAAAGAATGAGATAGGAATAGTTTTCTTTAATCTCCATTCGTCTTATCGAAAGTATTATTCGTCCTTCCATCTCCCGTATCTTGAGAACATTTCTCGTTCTGAATACAATGAATTTACAGCAGAACGAGGAAGGGAGAGAGAGAGTGAGAGTGACAGGTAGGTCTCACCGAGGCAGGACCACACGCAATACCAATCGGATCAGATTTGAAGAATTCATCTGCAGAGAACCAAGGAGGTCGAGTGGTCGGTTTGAGCTGAGAAGGATACGGTAATCATTAATCGATTCTCTCTTTGACCTACCACTTTCAGATCACTATCCTTCTCCCAGTCGTAGAGATCATCATAGTTCACTTTGTATCTATAAACATAATCTTCTCCGATGTCATCATCACTATGAAATACCTTTTCATAACAGCAAGTAGTGCATTGTAAATAGCCGAGTAATCAGGTCTCATGTAGCAGTCCAATCGTCGAAGAGATGGAATTACTCCTCGCAATTCTCCTGAGAAAGATCAAAGATCATCTTCCAGAGATCAAAGATCAATTTCTCACTAGGCATATTCTGCATTAGATGTTCGTCCTTGTAGTGACATTTGATGTGTTCGATCTTTTCTTTGTCACGAATATCCTTCAATCGATAAGATTACGGTAGATCAAAGATAGTACGGTAGTCTCACCTGCCAGGGGAGTCCGCAATGGAGTTCGATGAGAACGAAGAATAGACTCCAGATGTCGTCTTTTCGACCCTGAAGAGGTCAAAGATCAAAGATCATCCATCATTCTCACTTGTTCCATCTTATCGTGGACATTGGGTGAGCAATATCTTGCAGTTCCTCTGAATTCAGCAGTTGCCCGAGCCAATCGACCTATCCATTTACCACTTTTCTGAATTGATTACGGTATCTTTCGATAATCAGAGAAGGACTCAGTACCTTGAATGCATAACTCCGAGAGAGACCGAAATCGAGAATGAATACGAGTCTTGATCTTTCTTGGTCAGTGGGATGACCCATCACGAAGTTATTCGGTTTGATATCTCTGAATATAATCAGTTATCGATAGATCGATTCCCTTCTACCGTATACCGATGGAGATATCCATTGTCGTGGACCACTTTGATGGCATATAAACACTGAATTCCCAGTCGAACCCAAGTGGATACATTGAAAGTTGGCCACGATCCATCGCCTTTATCCATCTTGTTCTGTAATCAATTGATTACGGTAGAAGATACTGTAGAGCACTTGGAGCTAGTCACAGTACCCTGAGCGCCTTGAAGTTCTCTCCGAGTAGTGTCATTATCATGTAGCAGAACTTCTTTCGTTTAGCCGCATGGAAGACCTTGAATGATCGATTGAGTGCGGTAGAGATCAAAGATCATCGAACGGCAGGAATGTGGGGTTTGTTGCTCTTGGGATTGATTGCACGAAGCACTTGGAGCTGAAATGGTTACGGTAGAAGGAAGGGGTACGGTAGAGGTGAGGGATACGGTAGGAGGAGTAGTCTACCGTACCTCCAATTTGATGGCGCTTCCTCCTTCAACTTCATTTGGTTCTGCTTTCAGTGCTGCTCTCGCTTCTTTATTTCCTCTTTTCTCCATCAAATAAACCTTGAATATAATCGATATTCTTCAGATTACGATAGGTAGATCACCTTCCCAAATCCTCCTTCGTCGATCTTCTTGATTACCGACCATTCTCCGAATTTCTTTCCTGGACGGAACTAAAATGGATACGGTATATGGGAGATGTGGGTACGGTATCTCACCGTGACATAATTATTTAGTCTCTTCTCTCTTTCCTTCGAATTCTCAGCTGGAGGCTGTTCTTCTTTCTTATTTGAGTCTTGAGGCCCTGTCGTCCCCGTATTTTCTTCATTCATCCTTCGATCAGAGACTGACGACTACTCGGAATGACGGAGGGAGATACGAATGAGAGAAATAAGGAGAGTAAAGAATAGCCTCAGAAAAATAATGAAATTATGTAAATTAGTTCATTTTATTTGTAAAACTATTTTTACGATGAAGTAATGTTTTCTGCACTGATGTGAAGTCAATAGACATTGCGATTCAATACTCCTCTACAGTGTACGATTTTATTTAACCGACTTAAATTTAAATTTTTCAAAATTTGTAATAATTTTTAAGCGTTCGATCGTTCAAAACAACATCGCCTAATTATGAAAGTGTCCGGATTGCTGCTCCAACTCTAAAAACATACTGTATTTCTCTTTCGGATTTATTCGGCACTTCGAATTCGAATGCATTTCGTTACTCGGAAAGGCTTTTTTTCCAATTTGTAAGATGTCTATCGTTTCCTGCAACATTCGATGTATATCTTATAGGTTGACCATGAGCGACAATGAGGAAAGAGAAGAGAGGAAGAGGAAAAGCAAGAGTCGCAAGCACAAGAAGGTCAGAAAATATATCATATTCCTATAGCTTATGAATTATCGAGTTTTAAATGTATCGGTATTAATGTCGTATGGCTGTAGGAGAAGAAATCTCGCCGTGATCGATCAGAAGAAAGGGAAAAAGATGCAGAAGTGATCATCCAAGGTGATATTTTGTACATACACATTCATTATCTACATAGGTATTTGCAACAAGTATTCATCTCTGAACTACTTTAAAGAACCGGACGCTCCAATGGAAGCGACACCCCTGCCTGTGGTCGAGAAAGAGCAACCCCTTGCCCCTCCACCTACCGTACTCACGACAACTACGGTAGAGAAGCCTCCAATCGATCCATCGACATCGAATGAAAAGAAGGAGGACGAAGAGGATGAAATGAAGATTGATCCGTGAGTATATCTATCGATACTTTAGTATTGTCATTATTTATTCTGGTTTAGATGGATTCCCTTCGATTGTTCCGTGTGCAAGCTAAATGCCAAATGCTACTATCGAGAGCTACGATGTTCTGATGGATTGTAAGTTATGTTCGCGACGTTTTAAAAAAAAATGTATTCGTTCCTTCATCTGAGAGTCTTGCTCTCTATCATTCAATATCTCGATTGGACACTTCTTCCATTTATTCCGAAATGTGTGCCTGTTTCAGTTACTCTTCTCCAGTGTTCTTCATGCGAGATCCATTCACCGCTCCTCCTCGAGTCAGAGGAAGGAAGCCAGTCCTCAATGACTTCGTTGTCATCGGTGCACTCTGTGAGATATGCAACCAACCCAGTTGTCTCGCCAAGGTTCGCTTATTACCACCATTCATTTCTTCAATATTCTTTCATTCGGTCTACATTTCAATACGTCCTATTTAATTAGGGTGGAAGTGAAGTTCATTAGAAAAAAAGGTATTTTCAGTCATGTACACTCTACTTCGGCGCTCATTTCTGTTCATCTTGTGTGGGAAGAGAAAGGAGAAGATTCCCTGAGAAATTAGTGGAGGTATGTCATGATTGATATAGAATGTATAGGAATGGAGGGATTTCATAAACAAGTGTTTGAATTTGAGAAAGGGTTGGAATAAAGATAATAATTGTTTAGGGAGTGGCGAAGGCTCGTTCTGCTCTCTCTGCTTATGTCGACCCCGCATTGAAAGAGGAGAAGGAAGAGAAGAATGAGGAGAAGACGAAGGGATAGAATAGTATCACGTAATCATCCACGGGTATTCATGCGGTTACGAGGATAAAATATTCATTGAACGTATATCTGTTCTCCCACATCCAATCACACAAGAATACACCGTGAACTATAGCTATCGTAATGTGAAAGAGAAGGTTGTCGCATATGGCAATCAGTTGTAGTCCCTTGGACAGAGGAAAGAGAGGAATTCGCACTCATTTTGTCAGTAGTGAGCCAGTGAGAGAGAAGGCTCGTTTAGTGGTCTGCCGTCTCTCTCCTCCTCCTCACTCTACTAGGACTGAAATGCAGAGAAAAGAGAGAAGAGAAGGAGGGAGGAAAGAAGCCTGCATCGATTCCCGTAGTAAAAGATGAGGAGAGAAGAAGAGAGAAAGGAGGGAGAGATAGACTCCTCTGTCTCTCTCATATCTCTCCCCCCTGAGAGAGACAGGGATATTTCCACCTTGCTTCTCTCCTCCTCTTCTTCTTCCATTCTCAACCTCATATTCGTGAGACCAGAAGGGGAAGAAGTACTAATGGAATGTCGATCACTTCTCTTTTCTCTTCACTCCATCGCTTTGTCATTATTCGTCTTCGCCATATTGTCCATTGTATCCATCGTATCACCTCTTCCTTCTAGATCATATCAGTGATCTCTCCATTCGGAGTTCGGAAGGATGGGTAGATTAGGATGGTCTTCCATCATCCTTCTCCTACTCCATCTACATACATCCAATCAAATCGATTCGAAAAAGTGAGCTCATAAAACTAACATTCAAAAGAATGTAGATCAGATAGACAACCCTCTGTAATGGTGACTGATTCTTTTCCTTCTCGTATCTATCTGTCGTATAGTTCCGTTTCTCTTCTTCTCAATATTCCTCTTCTTCCCTCTTCCATCTGTAATAAACCCGGCATTGACGCTCAAAGGAAGGAAATGGAATCCCGTTTTGCTTCCCTTTGATGTCATTCAATTAGCATTTGGAAGAATTTGATAGGGCCAGGAATAGACGAAGCCATAGACCAATCTTCTGCCAATTCCAAAAGAGCAAAGATCATCTTTCAGCATAACTCATTGTGCGGATGTTCTCTCTGAGAAGATGGTCGAACTCTTCGAGAGTATCACTTTCTCCAAGGAAATTCCAAGGGTCAGTTAGCATTTCTGATTGGTTCATCTTCCCAAAATATTCTGGGTTTCTTCACTCCAATGTTGGGATAGTACACAGCGTGGTCATCCGATCCATTGAACCCGTTCTAGTTTATGGATAGAAGACAGTTGGCAGGGTCATATCTGGTCTCGAGATGGGAAGAATCCTTTAGAAGGAAGAGAGAGGGAGGTGTGTGAAAGTTGAGATAATGTATTTTGAGAATGTATTTTGTCATGTTGTTTAGAATGATCACAAAAGTGCCGAGGAACTCCTTCACGTGTGATTCAGATATCTCCGAGGGGGGAGAGGGAGGGGGAGGGGGGGAAGGTGGTATCTGGTAGGGGGAGGTGCATCTCTTGTCACTGTTGCTGTGTGTGCTTACCTACTCGAGTGGGAATCTTCTGGTCGAGAAGAGAAGGGGGATATTGGAGAGAGAGAGGAGAAGGGACAATCACCACGTTGAGAATGATGAGTTGAGACCATTCAAGGGACGAGTCCATTCTCTTTCCTTTCTCTCTCGAAGAATGCATGAGGAATGAGGGGAAATGATGGATGAACGGAGAGAAAGAAGGGAATTCAGGAGAAAGAATGGAATGGGTCTCTAAAATGTAATGGGAATTCATTCAGATGTACGAGCCATATATGATGCCGGAGCAGTACGACCCGAGGAAGGAATTGAAGGAAAGTGCGAGGACTGTTCAGGATTACATGGACAAGAGAGCGAAGATTGCATGGGTATCATCATCCATTCCCTTTCCATCCACTTCGACTACTGTCAATCCCTGTTTTGCTACATGGAAGAAACGAGAAAAGACAATTAGCCAATCGGAGAATGTGCCAGTCTCAATTAGAAATGTGACGAAACGAGAGAATGGAGGGGAAATAGCCGGATCTCTCCAGGATGCGAAACTGTCGTTAGAGACGAGGGCAGTTACGAACTACTCTGATGAAGAAGTGAACAACAAGAACTCGAAACACTTCATACGATATATGAGTGCAAAGAAGGTAAAAATTACTCATTGATTACAACTCTAACGATAAGTCTTTCCGTAGGGCAGTGATGCAACTGTGATCTACCCTCACAATCATCTAGGAGAAAAAGATGATGTCAATGAGACAAGGTGGGATCGTTTTGCTGTATCATTAAAGTATACCGTATATACTGTATACGATGTGTTCAGACACTTTGAATGGACAGTCAACGCTAATTTCTACCAACTGAATACATCGAATGTCGCATCAGCAGTGCATGTGCCCACTCCTCTCTATGATAGAGGTGAAGATTGAATGGCGAAAATAGTCAAACGAGGTTGAATGAGCACTTACGAACGTGCTTCTTATTCTCAACCATTCGTACATTCTCATACAATCTCACTCATTTCAGATGCGAGTCTGCTACAGAAACTGGATTGGTCTCAGATCGATGTGTTGTATCGATCGAAGAGAGACGAAGTGAGGGATCTCGGATTCCAATTATTCTGCTCTGAGAGTGGATTCATGCGATTCTTCCCTGCAACAACTTGGTATTGGGAGAATGAAGAGGCCAAATTGGATCTATTTGACTGCAGGTAAGTTATTCATTGAACTGTTACACGAAAAAGTCATTCGAAAGGCAGCAAATTGATTTCCTCACAGAAACACTGAATGGTACATCAACAGTGCGACCTGCTCGAAGAATGTCATCATTATGCTGGGTAAACCATTTATTAGATCTTATTTCGTCGGTATTTGAATGAAGAACGCATGAATATAGATTTTGATCAGTATTCGGATGAAATGAAATGTTTGCAGATATGTCTGGGTCGATGCTCGGACAGAGATTCGAAATAGCAAAGCAGACGACTGAGGCCATTCTGGAGACACTCTCCCATAATGATTACTTCAATATGATGACTGTTAGTGATTGACCCTTCTCCCTCCCATTCCATCCCTTTTCAGTTCTCGAAGGAAGTCAAATTTCTCGACAGTTGCAATGGAACTTCGGGATTATTGCAAGCAACGATGAGGAATAAGAAAGATCTCAGGTTTGGTCTCAGACGAATTCTAGCGAGTGCAATTTCGAAGTATTGATGAATGCGTTCAATTGTTCATTTGCACTCTTCACCATTTCATTACAGGGAACGATTGGACTTCGCGACTTCCGAGGGAAAGGCGGAATACGAGATTGCACTGAGAGAAGCATTCGCCCAATTGTTGCAAGTGAGTCCATTCCGCATTCGCGACCTACTGAATTGCCTCGAACTGTACGTCTCTCTCCTCCGTCCATTCTCCCTTCGTCCTCAGTTCACATCCAATCCGATTTCATCTCTGTATTACATGTTCATACTTACACAAATCGCTTCGCTTCTGCTTTGAAAATGATTGAACGGAACCGAATGAGAAATGCTTTATCGTTTACAGCCCAAGATTATGCTATTGCTTACTAGAATTCACACTTCGGGTTATAGACTCTTCATTCCGATCAATCCGAGAAAAGAGGAAATTTGTGGAATGAAGAGATTAATCCCGTAATCTGGCAGTTCAAATGCTTTGCTTCTCGCTTACTCTCTCTCTGCTTTTGCTCTAGCTTCCACCCGTGAATTGGACGACAAAAGAAGCTCAAGAACTTCGACCTCACAATTCGACGGATACCAAACTCGTCTATCTCTCAGAGCACATAATGATTGTGCCTAAGAACTACGAAGAGATGGTGAGTTTGGATGGAGTACCGTCGTCGAGTGTCCACTCTTCCATTCGATGCACTCTTCTGTCCTAATCAATCGTCGTCTCTCTTCGTGTCTAATCATTCGTCGTGTGGTCCCTTCCTTAGTCTGCACCATCCTCCTCTTCTCTCTCTTCTCCAGCACACTTCTCAGTGTGTAGTGCATCCATCGGAGACTCGTTTCCCTTCTAAGGGACGACCATCCGGAGACGAAAGAAGAAAGATGACCTGTCTTCTTTTAGATCGAAAACGCGACGAAAGCTCCGAATAATCCGGCGTGTGAGAATGTGATTATGTTGATCACTGATGGAGCGCCCCAGAGATATGAAGCTGTGTTCAAGAAGTACAATAACGAGAAGAAAGTGAGGAATTTCCTAATTGAATAGTCAACTGAATATCTCATAATCAGGTTCGATTCTTCTCTTTTCTAATCGGTGAAGAGGCTATCGATTTCGACCAAGTCAGTTGATTATTCGTGATCGATTGAATTGAGTGATCTTTGATCTCTGCAGGTCAAATGGATGGCTTGCAACAACGCGGGATTCATGGTGCACATTGCGAATATGGCTGATGTCGAGGAGAAAGTGCAGGTGGGGAATTGAAGACAGGAGAGAACAAAGAGAATGGGGGATTCAGCACTATATCCGAGTGATGTCTCGTCCAGTGGGAGAAGATGCTGCACTCACGACGATCAATGATGCAATGTGGAGTGGAGTCTATCGAGAGAGATTGGTTTGATATCGATGAAGTGCGATGAAAGAGAAGTGTTCATCATTCAGTTTTCACCTCGAGCTCTCGTTCTGGAGGAGAACGACAAGTCTCCCAATAAGACCTACGCTCAGATGAATAAGATTGCATCGAAAAAGGTACGTTACACATCATTTTCCTGCATGTGATCACAATAACCGCCCATTCTTCTTCAGAAAATTCACATTCGTCGTCAAGAGGCTCGTTCTCGAATGTTCGTCACTACGGTCTCCTATCCCGTCTCAGTCAATGGCCAATTCATGGGAGTCGCCGCTGTGAATATTCCTCTCACTGAGATATCTCAATTGGCCGCCCCAATGATGGTGAGGATTCGTCTGATTAGTCATTGAGTGAGATCATTTGATTGCAGATCGGAGGTCGTTCGTATTACTTCATGCTCGATCGAAATGGATTCGTCATGTTCCATCCTCAATTGAGAGCTATGGTTCGTCCACGATCATTCCTTCATCAACTTCTCCCTTTAGGAAGAACGACAGGACAAATCTCGAACTCACAAACCGAATTACAACAACATGGACATTCTGGAATTGGAAGTGCCTGAGGATTCCCAAGTATGAATCTTTGACACTCTTAGAGAAAAATCTTTCAGAATACTAAAGAATGGGGATGTAGGGGTGACTAAATCATGTTGCAGCTCTATTCTCATTTTGAGTAAAATCGTAAAACCGTAATAACGATAATCTTTAGTTTAAAAAGTGAATCATTTGAGTGAAATTGTCGTTGCTCACTGAGTTTCTTCTGACTTGCACTGAGTGCTCAACTGTCCTCGGTTTCCTCCCATTCTAACATGGAAGAAGATTTACTTTCCCTCTCTCCCTCTCTAATGATCACTCTTTCTGAACTGGGAATCATTCGTAAAGACGACAGTCGTGAGTTTCTCCTCTCCTTTCCTCTCCTCACTCACTCTTCTAACACTCTTCTTCTCTCGCTGCCCTGCCATACTCACTCTTTCATTCGCTCTAATCTCTGCAATTCGCTTCTTTCCATTCATTTGCACTGAGATCAAAGACCACTCCTCCAGGTAGTCTCCGACCATGACAACTTCATGTGTTACAAAAACGAGGATCGACTTCAATGTTCTCGTCGACTTCGAAACAGAGTTTGTGTTGCCGATCGAGTACTCCCGTCGTATCGATTGATCGACCCTCCATCGAGGATAACAGACGTTGTGTTCCTCGCTGTCCTTTCCTTCCGATTCGTCGCCCACTCTGGATGCACTCACCGCACGCAGAATGGACTCACCACGCACCACTGTCTCTTTCTTCTTCCTGTCCTCTTGCTTCTCTTCGCTATCTCCGCTTGGCTAATCCTTTGTGTTGCATAACTTCTTTTAATCGGTTATAACTCCCCTCGCTTTCGGGGCTTCCATTGTTCCCTTCCCTCTCCCCGCCCTTCCCCATCTACAGATACCCTATGCAGGTCCGTAAACTCGTCCTCAAGTGTGATAACACCGAACCAAAGCAGATCAAGATGCTCTTCGCATCCGATTCACTCGTGAGTGAAGAGATTCATTGATGCAGTAGAAACGTTCGTTGATTGCAGGATCGAGTGTATCCCCAATCGAACGAGTACTACACTGAATGCGTCGGACCCAACAAGGACTTTGTGTGAGTGAATGAGAGTGTCGATCTGATGAATGAGTGCCCGTTCAGTCTCGGTCTGGCCATCTCGGGAGGAGACAACTATCGTATCAGACAGAAGGCTGAATTCGCCTACGATAGCATCGACATGTCGTGGTTCGCTGAGCCATCGCACACGTGGAGAATCCATCCCCATTGGTGAGAATGAGTCCTTCTCTTCCCCTCGAGTCGTCGTTGATTCAGGAGATATTGCATCCTCAACGATTCGACGACTGACACGAAGGAAGAAGCTTTCAAGGTGAGAGATGAGGATTGAAAGCGGTGAAGATATCGATCCCCTTCAGACGTACGTCCAACAGATGCACGATAAGAAGAGATTACCGGGAAGATGTATTCAGAGGAAGAAATTAGTCGAGAGGTGAGGAGATTAAAAAATATGTTCATTCAGAGTCATACTCTTACAACAAATGTTTTGTTAGAATTATTTTAGTGAAAAGATGGTGATGAGATTAATACATGATTTATGTTTCTCAGACTTCTCTTCGACATGAAATCAACTGCTCCTCTCAGAGGAAAATGGACTGCGAACGAGGATAAAATGCAGCAGTGAGTACTTTTATTCAATGAATCTTATGGAATGACCTATTTATCATGTATTTTTCAGTCACGAAGCTCACGTCGTCTACTTCACTTCTCCCAGTGGAATGATTCGATTCCACAATGTCACTCTCAAGGTACGAATATTGAATCTTATTCGAGTAGATGTTCATTCTTCCAGAACTTCTCGTACACGGACATAACGATAGACTTCATGCAATATGCATCGACAACGGATACTTTCCAAGAGTAAGACAGATCAATTTATCGAGATTATCGATTCAACCGTAAAATTCTTCCAGTAAATACGAGCACTTTATCGCTGAGACGAATCGTAAGTCAGTGGACGATAAATACTATCGAAGAGCAATCAGAAACGACGGAGTTATCGTCTTCGATATCAATTACATGTGTAAGCGCAGCATCTTTTAATCCCGGGACTATACAATTGCTTTCTAGCAAAGATTTGGTACAAAGAAGAGACGATGAGTCCATTCGAACTGAAGGAGAACGCAACGATGCTCTATTCTGCATACAGGGTAAGTCATTCTTTGTCTCTCAAGGAAATTGAACTGATTGATTGCAGTCGATCAAACTCGGTCAAGCGACTCTCGGAGTATCGGGAACTGAGTTGGGATACGATGCACTCGTGAAGATTCTCTCTAAACACGGATGTCCCATTGCAGTGAGTTGATTGATGAGGAGAGAAAGACTGATGGGAGTATCACAGGACGATTCTGAATGGTGTGTCCTTCTGGATGAGCATGGCTACGTCTTCTTCAGCAACCGAAAATATGAGACCCATTATGCTGATTTCTACACAAAGGTACGAAACGCATGATTCGTTTTTGAATCCTTATATACGACTTTCTTATCGTTATGTTTCTCTTTTGTGTAGGAAGGAGATCGGCATCTGGGTAAATGGTTCGGGAAGATCAATCGAGTCGCCCAGAGAGCAATGGAACTTCTCGTCGAAAAGAAGTATTACATCAAGTGAGTTATCGTCTTCGAGATTCACAATGAATTCATCCCATTCAGATACAAGTATCTCGATCATCAGGCTATTTGCAAGACTGAGAAACCAGCAACAATGGGGGCGAGTAGGGCTGAAGTGAGGAGAGAAGGGAGGGGAGAGAACAATTTCTTATCTTCAGACGTGGCTTCGATCGATAGTCAAGTTGCTTCTCTCTACTCTTCTTCGTCTTCTCAAACAATTCGAGGCCTTCACTGCATTCGGAATAGTGCACAATCTCATTCAACCCGTGGAAGGTACACCGAGCAACATATCATAATTTATATTTTTACTGTCCAGCTTATACCTCTTCATTCCACGATATTCGCGAGTCTTTCTCGTGCACTAAAGTAAGTCTCTTCAATACCTAATGTGATTCAGTTAAAAAATAATTTGATTCGTTCTCCTTCAGTCTTCGTACTTCTACTTTGCCAATCGAAAGGAGCCTCGAAGTGCAAATGATGTGTGGTTGGTGGACAATTACAAGAGCGAACGACCCTGCGGACCATCGAAGTGCTCCGTGTAAGTGTCCTTTTGATGATGAATGAAGAGGGAACTCATCCACTCTCATCCAAAACCCTTTCAGCAACATGCAAGCGGCCTTCGTGGATAATACTAATCTAGTGATGGTGTGGATCAATCAAGACAAGGGATCCGCCAATTGCTATGATGAGAGTTCGTGTCCCATGCAGAGTAGTGATGTGAGTGAAGGGTTTAGTGAAGAGCGAATTGATATCCATCATTTGCAGATCAAATTGGAATGGGAGAAAGAGGCTAATTCGACAACTGCTGGTTGGCAAGTACCCGATGATGAGAGAGTCAGTCTTACCCTTTTCTAATCGAGATCAAAGATCAACTATCTAATCGATTGTTTCCAGTGCATGCGTCAAGATCCAATTCGACCTGGTGGTTTCTACAGATGCACAAATCGAACAAGAGTAAGCATAATTCATTCATAATTCACTTCTCATTGATACCAATTCAGGAATCAGAAGAGGGCATGCCTTGTTCCGGTGTCTCTTCACTATCGATCCTTCTCCTGTCTCTCCTTACCGTATCTCGATTGATATTGTAGCAAATCAACAATAATCTCGATGGATACTCTCGAATCGTTTCACTTTCACCTCTTTCCTCATCCAATTGTGATACTCTCGCTACAGTGCCCAAAGGAATCTTTCCTTACTTTCCTCAATCATTTGTGCAATCAACGGGCTTTTATTTTCGATCAATCGATCGTTTCTGCTTGGTTCCTAGAATAACGGGCTGATATCATTGTAATATATTCTCTCCATTTATACGGCTTCTCAGTAGGATCACTCTAGATGATGCCATTCTGCCTACTTTCTCACTATATTATTCACTGTGCCTATGGTAGATCGAGCTAGTCATCTTCAGTTGTCATTATTGTTTCCTTTCGCTATGCAGCGATAAACTTTCCCTTCAACCTTGTAGTATGTAGATGTTTGGGATAGATGACCATAATGATACAGATCTTCTTTTTGTTTCTTCTAGAAAACAACATGAATGTGACAAAGTGGGTGAACGAAATCGACGGATCAAAGGGAAAGATTATGATCATATATAAAATAAGGTTGATGTTTGACACAGATAGCAAATGACAACACCAACAAAAAAAACTATATGAAGATAAACTTACCAGATGAACCTCAAATGACTCATTCGTAATCTTCTAGCAAACACAACTGAAACAAAACAGATAAATACAATGATCAAACAATTTTGAGATCTTAAGATCTCTAAAACAAATCTTCTAGACTGCACCACGATTGGGGAAAGCAAAACAGATGAAGCTATTAAATAACACAATTAAATATGGGATAGAAGGGTGAATCAAATTAACAAAATAAAGAATACGAGGTAAGAGGTGAATATAGCGAGATTGGCGAAGGAATGGAGTGACTATTCGATCTGTCTTCGCATGAGATCGTAATACAATCCATTCGTGTCTTCCATCAATTCACAATGATTTCCCTCCTACAAAGTGACTCTATCCAGTGAATGGATCTCTCTGTGATACCTGGGCGATTTGTCCCTTCTCGATCACTACAATTCGATCGGCATTCTTGACGGCACTCAATCGATGGGCGATGATGATGACA
>LS531849.1:1909219-1971468 GCA_900490775.1 Pristionchus maxplancki
ATCGGGGGGGGGGGGGGACTCACTCGTCGATGGCCTTCTGCACTGCATGTTCACTCTCTCCATCGAGTGCACTCGTCGCCTCATCGAGAATGAGCACTGACGGATTCCTCACCACTGCACGGGCAATGGCGATTCGCTGCTTCTGTCCTCCTACAATCTCTCTCCCTCTCTTCTCTCGAGGGGGAACTAACCACTGAGTTGTAGTCCTTTCTCTCCACATTCAGTATCGTATCCCTTCTCCTGCTCCATCACAAATCCATGCGCATTAGCAATCTTCGCAGCCTGGAATCTCTCTATTCCGTCCCTTCTCTAATGTCTCGATTACCTTGGTGATGTCATCCTCCGTAGCCCAATCACATCCATAAGCGATGTTCTCTCTGATGGTTCCATCGTAGAGAACGGGTTCTTGTCCCACGAGGGCCACTTTCTGCAATCACTCACAATATCAATGGAGAGGGAATAGAGTTACTAACCTGATGGTAGTACGAATGGTCGTAATCTCTAATGGGAATTCCATCTAGAGTGATCTCTCCCTCATCCGGTTCATAGAAATGTTCAATGAGTGATACAATGGATGATTTTCCTCCTCCCGACGGACCGACGAGTGCTACGGTCTCTCCTGCTTTGATCTCCAGATTCAGACCCTCAAAGATTTAAATTAATTGTGAATTCCATCATGATAATAATAACCTTGATAACAGGATCATTCGGTCGACTGAAATAAGAGAGGGAGACGTCTTTCAACTTGAACTCTCCCTCAAAAATAACGGATTGTTAGTGAATTGGAATAAACTCCTCACTTTAATTTCATCCTTGCATCTTCCATCAAAGGGCATCTTCGACACTCGGTTCATGTATTCAAACACTTTCCTCGATGCTCCGACTGCAGTCATCACTCCATTCACAAATTGTCCGATAAGCTGGAAATCGAAAATAAGAATAAATAACGAATAGAAAGCAGTCGGTATCGATGTAACGGAAGGAAATCCAATTATAAACTGACGACAAGATTCTCTCCCAGTTGAATTTGATAGAACAAGAAGGCGATGAAGGAATCAGAGGACAATCGATCTAATGGATTTGTGATTAGGGGAGGGAAGGGAGAGAATATTGACCAGTCATGATGAGATAGTAGCCATACGCCAAACATCCAACGAGAGCCACGTTGCAGTTAATCTCATTCAGGCCTGTGTTTCCCATGGTAGCGACTGCTCTGAAGAGAAAGAAGACTGGCATAGTTCCTAATATTGAAGTACCTCTTCCTTCCCACTGCAAGTGTGGCATCCAACGATTTATTGAATCGATTCGCCTCTCTTTCTTCACAGGCGAAGGAACGGACAGTGCGCATCGTGGAGAGAACCTGAGGACAATGCACGCATTATGGAGAACGAGAAAGGAAAGAGACCTCTTCTGCCTTTTGATTCGCATTCGCAATAGTCTTCTGTAGATCCTTGCCCATTTCCTATGATTGGGATGAATCGATGGAGGGAGGAGGGGGGGGGGGCGATCACTCACTTCGTACATTCCTCCATATACTTTGAGGATGAAGATGTAGAGAGGAAGGACGACGAAAGTGACGAGAGTGAGTCTCCATGAGAGGGAGAACATGAAGAAGAGAGAGCCCAACTGAATACGAATACTCATCTCCATTATATACACTCTAACTAACCAACATG
Organism: Pristionchus maxplancki; assembly: GCA_900490775.1. NCBI lineage: Eukaryota > Metazoa > Nematoda > Chromadorea > Rhabditida > Neodiplogasteridae > Pristionchus > Pristionchus maxplancki. The sequence goes on from LS531849.1 coordinate 1,910,896, forward strand.
ATGGCACATCTGATGGAGACATTGAAATTCAAAGCCAATCCCATGGAAAGGGCCTCACAATCAGAGGCCAGACGGGACACCAACTCCCCACTCTTCGACCCATCGAAGAATTCAATCTCTTGTTTTCCGAATGAAACGAAGAGATCTTTCCTCAGTTTCTGAGAGAAGAGAGAGCTTCCGTAGTCGAAGCATCCACCACGGAGAGCACCCAGAATACCACTGGAAGAGTTGGATGAACAGAGATATGAGTTCTATCGTTTACCTTGCAATACTCAATGCAGCGACAATTGCCACCGATACGAATACCGTCCCATCTCCACGTCCTTTCATTGCATCTCCCACTACTTTACCCACGAAGAGGGGAATGGAGATATTAACTGAATGGATGATTGTCAATACCATTGAGAGATAGACATACCGGAAGAGTAGAGGACGAGGAAGATGAATGCAGTGAGGAACCATCTCCAGAAGGGACGACAGTACGAGATGAGTTGAGTGATGAGCATCCATTTAGATGGACTAGAAGATTCCTTCGATGGTTTCGATTCCACGCTCACAACAACGGATCTGGAATGGAGAGAGTTCGACAGATCCAATAGTGAGAATCAAACTTCTCTGGTTTCTCCTCATCGTTTCTCGATAGGCGGGAATAATTGAGAGAAGAAGATGAGAGAGTAGTGTGCCTAGAATAAATGAAAGAGAATCGATTAAGGACACTTACCAGAAATAGCAGAAGATTGGAGAAGCCAGCCACGTCCAAGTCAAAATGATCCATAATCCTGCAAATAAAAATAATTTTGTTTTCAACGAGAGCCGTTTAACCAGGATAGTAGAGCAGCTGCTCATTCTCAGAGAAAGCGAGAAGTTTAGCGAAGCTGTAGGAAACTGTTGCGATTGAGAATCCACGAATTAGAAGGGACAACTTCTTGATGAACTTATCCTGAACACATGAAAATATTAATATGGAATGTTCGATAACATTGGAATGCACTAGAATGTTTACCCTGTGGAGAAGGATGAGAAGGACAGCTAAGAGAAGAAGAATGAGTCTGATGAAGAGTAGAACAACGAAATCAGAGGGAGATTTCGAGAAGGTGTACTCATTCAGAACTGTCTCATTCTGGAATAGAAGTGGAGAGATGAGGGGAGGGGAGGGGGATACACACTGACCTGGTAGTTCACTCTATAGCTCAACTTCAGTTCCGGTGAGAAGAATCCAAGGGAGAGAAACGTAAAGAAGATATCGCATAAAGTGAATAACACAAGCAGATGCGAACGATTGAGACCCATGGTCTAAATGATTTCATTGGAATCAGCTATAAATAACAAAAATATCTAAACAAATAATATAAATAATACAGGCTATGTACATCTCAAACTTACAGATAGATACATGCCGGAGAGTATCTGCAGAACCTGCTAGAAGGGTCGAGTAGCTCCATTACAAATACATCCATAACAAAATGGAGGTTATTTGAAAACATGATTAATGGCGGGTATTTAAAATTATCTATTGCGATATAGATAATTTTTGCAAATATTTTGTAATGGTTATTGTCCGGGTTATGGTATGACCCAGCTTACGCACCTAACTCAAATTCATACTGTAGTTCCAAAAGTTTATTTTAGAAATTCTTATTTGTTTTTGTATTTTTTATCATTCGATGTTTAAATTATTGGTAGTTTGATCCGCCATTATTCATTGCATTGCTTGCATTTGCTTCTATTCGAATGCACTCGTGGCTTCTCATGATCCGCTTTATTTTTCGTTATTTCTCTCACTGCCTTGACCTTTGCAAGTGGTAGTTCTTGCATATTGTTGATGCATTCGTTGAACGAATTATATTCCAGAAATGACTAGCAAGTCTTTCGACCCGTATGAGTGGTTTTCATTCTATTTTGCTAAAATGGGAAGAGAAGAAGCTACGAAAATCCTGCTGGATCCTGTAATTGAGGTGAGTAAAATCATAGCAGTTATAGAAACGCTGAGATAAGAAAGCAAATTAATCCAGGTGGGAACGTTTCTTCTCCGTGATAGTAGTAGAGAAGGCGAATATTCGCTCAGTGTCAGGTTTGTCAGCTGATATGTGTTCTTCCGATTATACCGATGTATTTGAGAGAATCAGCGAATGAATCAGATCCGAAGGCCGTCCGACACTATTTGATACAGCAAGCAGTCGATGATGAACTGAACAAGTGTATCAAGGTACGTTTACTTTTAATGGAACAGAGTCAATGTTTGTTCAGATAGGATCACAATGTTTCGAAGATATTCCTTCTATGTTAAATTACTACAAGATGAGACTGCTGGAGAACTGTTCTCTCACTCAGCCATACAGGAACATGCAAGTGACCAAGGTGCGTGGAGTATCACACTTTCCTAAATGGAAAATGTTCTAGATGATTGGAAAATGGCGATTCGTTGGTGAATCGGATGCAGATCTATCGTTCGCACAGGGAGAAGAATTGGAAGTTATGGGAGAGCACGGTGAGTTCACTGAATCAAGTAACAATAGTGAAATATCATTGACGCAGAGCCTGGATGGTTGCGTGCACGAAATGCAATCGGAAGAGTGGGAAGAGTGCCTGCTGATTACGTCGGAGAGGTAAATGATCTGAGAGAGACAGAAGAGATGTCGTGTTTACTGTGAGGGGAATGGGAGAAGAAAGAGGAAGAGAGAAGGACTGGCATCTGAGACAAGGAGAGGGAGAGAGAATGCGAGGGTGATTAATAGTCCCTCCCCTTGGTCACTTCATCTGCTACTCTATCTCGTTAGCGGGAACTTCTATTAGACTGCCATTCTACCACGTTCATTTTATTGTGGTTTCAAATCATTCATTTCAGCCAGAATACGAGCCTCTCCCAAAGGGAGTTCCACTGCGAGAAATGGTGGATAGAAGTGATGTCGATCTTGATTCAATGAATCCATGGGAGAAAACAACTCAGAAGGTATCTCAAATTATAATTATTACTTCACTTTATCCCGTTGAGAGATCATTTCCGTGTTGGGCGCGTGCCTCGTTCAGTTATGTTCCCAATATATTCGACAAGGAGAAAATAACAGTCAAGGTTAATTATATACTCAATTCGAAATCATACTTCGCAGCATAAATATTCACATGAATCGTACTCAAAATCCTTCTATTTAATACGTTCAATTCAGAAACGTGACGTAATCTATGTACTGGAAGTGAGGGAGAATGGATGGGCGAGAGGAAGGTTGGATCACTTTGATTTTGAAGCCATGATGTAGCTCATGTTTTCTATCGTGAACGATTAATTTGATCAATTCAGAGTGTATGGAGAGGGAGTAATTCCAAAGGAGAATGGTGAAGATGAATCTCTGGAGGATAATAATGATGATGAGGTACTTATATTACCTTTTTCATGGTGTTCCAATACATTTTTTTTTAAATGAGGAAAATTTATAAATTATAAATATTCAGGAAGTGATACTCGAAGATATTTATGCCGATCCGAACAAGTATTTCACGAGAAAGGTTCGAACTCTTTTCTCCATGTCGGAAGTGACCGTGTTTATGTTTGAGGATCGAAGTCACGTTGGCGTTTTCCCTTCCTCTCTCCTTTCATTCTGCAAGGATGAAGAAGGAATTCCGAAGAGAGAAAAGAGCAGGTGAGGAATATTGTTCAAAAGGCAATGGAGTAGTGTTTAAAAAAAACAACCCAAAGTATTTTCAGATTTGGTGAGTGGAAAGAAGTGATTGGCTCATCGGATGAAGAGTATGATGAACGAGATGGAAAGAGAGAAAGATCGAGGTAGCGAGATTAGATTGAATCTTAGATTATATTGTACATTTTGATAATGGGTCTATTGTACATTTGATTCGCTTTACAAGCTTCGCATATCGATTAAGAATATACTATTCAGTGATAAAATATTATCGTGTCCTCAGTGATATTGTTGATTAGCGGTTGATTTTTCCAAATAGTATCTGAAAATTAGAGAGAAATTTTGGTGTTAATGTGGTCAGTCTTGAATGGATTTCGACTACATTCCGTGTACGGTAGCCAGTGCATCGATCGATGGCGATCTACTTGAGTGTACTACGGAAGGATGTGATTGTGATGGAGAATGCACTGCAGGTAAGATACCAGTCTGTGATTAAGGGGCAGTCATTAATTTATTCGTTCGCTCAGCCGCTTTCTGTCCGTGCATTCGATCATCCATGGATAATTACGATTCGGAAGGGAGATTGATGGAGGGAAGAGAGGTACGATAGACAGTTGATTTGTTTCATTCCGTGTTAGTCAGACTCATCTCCTCTCCTCGAATGTCATGATTCGTGTGCATGTGTTGCAACTGGATGCAGAAATAGAAGAGTGCAGTTTGGAGTGAGGAAAAGAGTGGAAATTAAACCATCGGAGGGAAAAGGAATGGGATTGTTCGCAGTCGTGAGTTACATTAGTTATATATTGAATGAATATCTTTTATAAATAACAAAGAGGAATTTTGAAGGAGAATATTGGTCGAGGGGAATTCGTGTGTGAATACGCAGGAGAAATGGTGTCGAAGGATGAAGTGGAAAGGAGGAAGTGAGTGAGGAGTAGTGTATAGTCATATCAATCAATAATCTGCTTGATAAGGGAAGAGGAAGGCGGATCTCGACAACATAACTACGTTCTCACTGTGAAGGAGTATTGTGCGGGTGAGTTGTCATTATAAGTCAGGATTAAATTCGAATGATGTATGAGTGTAAAATATATAATATATGTATGAGTATTAACAGTAATTAAGTATTCCAGACGACACACTCCACACATGGTTCATCGATCCTTCTCGCAAGGGGAACATTGGCAGATTTTGCAACCATAGGTCAGTAAGGCTCTTTATTCATCGATAAAAGAGATTATTGCATTGTAGTTGCGATCCGTGTCTGGGAGTCGTCGTACTACGAGTGGGAACGATTGCCCCCATTGTTGCACTATTCGCACTCAGGTATTACATTTTTATATTTATCTCTCATATTTATTCTATTCACAAAATATAGAGTTTGCTACAGAACGTATAAAAAATACGAATATGCTGCTCTCGTTGCAGAGACATCCCATCTGGCAGTGAACTGTGCTACGACTACGGTGAATCAGTTCTGGAGGGAGGAGAAGGAGGAGAGGGAAGGAAGAGTTGTCTGTGTGGAGCGAGTATCTGTAGAGGATGGCTTCCATTGAGTAAAAGTGCTACCGAATGATTCCATTTCCTCCCAATTATTGTATGCAATTTTAATTGAAACCGGTTGATAAAATACTTTCATTTCTCAACTTCGTTTGATGTTCGCCACGTCATATCCAGAGGTTCCCATCCTCTCCCTAATATCTATTCATATTCACTAACCACTGAAATTACTCTGGCTAAAATTGTTTATCTCTTTTGTTTGAAGCAGAATCGTTGATAATGGCTCGGGCACAGCGAAAGAGTCGCAAGAAGATGAACAAGGTGGATGGGACTGCATTGAGAGATCCAACTGCCAATGCATACAGAGAAATGCCTGCGTATGGTTAATTATATCCGTTGTGATGGTTGGCTGATGGTCGATTATGAATGGTAATGACTCTTGCAGTAGCCACAATCTCGATCCATCCACCAGTGATCAAGAGACACCCAAAGCAGTGAGAGAAATGCTCAAACGAATCGAGGAAGGGAAACAGAAGGGTGGAGGACTCAAGAGAACTTTCCCGAAGAAAAAGGATAAAGTTACCAGTGAGTATCGATTAGTCTGTGACGATCCTCTTACCGTACTCTACCGTAGGTTCATTGGCCGCAGTGGGAATTCAGAAGAGAGGCAGGGAATCGATTAAAGTAGCCATTGGAAGAATGCACGATAAGATCAATACGGAAGTGGAAGAAGCGAGGATAAAGGTTCGTTACCGTGTCTCTTCCTCATTCTACAGTGTGATTGTAGGCGAAAGCAGGAGTAGCAGGGAAGGATTCGAAACAGATTGCAAAGGAATACAAGCAGATGGATGAAGCAGCGAGGTGAGAGAAGAGAGAGAAAGAGAGAGGGAGGGAAGGGGAGGAGAGGATGATGAGGGATATTAAGGGCGAAGAGAGAGATCAAACTATTGAAGAGGAAGAAGGAAGAAGAGGAGAAGTTTGGACATGCAAGAGATAAGACAATGAAGAGGCTACAGGTTCGAATTCTTCTTCTCTCGTTTCCTAGTTTCTTTCTCCATTCCATCACTGTCATTTGGTTGACAAATGCGATTGAAGGATAATGTATAAGGATGATGAATGAATGGTCAGATGATCGAAGAAGAACGAATAAAAGATGGAAGCAAAGCTGGAAGGAAGAAGATGAACAGGATTAATCGAGAAAGAGAGAAGAGAAAGGAGGAGAGAGTGATTTTGGAGAAGGAAACCATGCTTGATGCAAAGGGTAAAGAATTACTGAGTACCGTAGTCTGGCTAGAGAATACGGTATCCTTGCAGAGATCATCGATTTCGGTGAACGCTACGACGCACCGCCCACATTCAAGGGAAAGCTGAAGACAAGAATCGATCCCATCTCAGCCAAGGTATACGGTAGGGGAGAGAAGGGGATACTGTGGATTGAGAGAAGTTATCTAACTGTTTTATTCTACAGGCAGGAGCGAAGTCGACTCTCCTTGTCCATTCGATGTTGGGAGAGAAGAGGAAGAGAGAAGAAGGAGAAGAGAAAATAGTGGATATCCCCAGTAGTGAATCGAGCAAGAAGGAGAAAAAGGTGAGGGAAGGGAAGGCCAATCGCCAATTAAGAGAGTTATCGGTTAGAATGAAGAGTGAAGATGGAAGATAATCCTCTGTTCAGGAGCCGATGACTGCTTTGATGATGGCAGAGAGACAACGAGTGATCGATGCATATCGGAAGGGGAAGAGAGATCGAAATGGAGGAGTGACTGGAGTGAGGGCACTCAAGGACACTATCGATCTGTGAGGATCCATCGAGAAGGAGATGGAAGAAGGGAGAGTTGTATCTGACTGAGGGGAGTACACATTGAGTGTCGTGAGTGATATCTAATCATTTTGTATCTCCCACTCCTTCAATTCCTCTCACATCTTTCTATTTCTGACCTTCCCTCGTCAGTTTGTCTGCTGTGGGTGGAGAAGGGGTAGGTCACTTCCCACTGTCCTCATACTCCTCTTTCTCTCCATTCTTACTTCTTCATTGTTAATTGTTTGTTAATTCATTGTTAATGTTCTCCATCCAATTGGATAAAAGTCAGAGTTATTTCATTCTTTCCTCTTCAAACATGTTGTTCACAGATACACAGCTACTGCTTACCTGCCGTAATCAATGCAAAAATTGATGATTGATCTACTAGTGAACACGAGTCTAATAGAATGACTTGTTATGAATCCATCTCCTTCTCCCTTCTAGGATCTTCTTCCCACCTTGCATGGTCTCATCCAGATTCCCTCGTTCCTTCCTTTCTTCATATTCTCTTTCCTCTCTCTTTTTTCATAATCGAGTGCAATTTCAATAGATGGTGTGTCTCGTTTCCTTCCATTGAGTGAGAGAATGAGAGATGAAGTTGAGTAGGGGAAAGGATGGGAGGAGTAAGAGTAGATGGAAAGGGAAGAATCCCCTCCTCTCTCATTGGGCAGTCTCATTGTGGTACGTGTATCCCTTTTTCATCTCATTCTAACCATTCATCTGCCCTTCCCTCTCAATAATATCCTCTTCTCTATATCTGACTTACTCCTTCTTATTCCAAAGTAATGATCCAATCCCGTGGAGATGGAATGGGTACGAATCGGCAGTAATCGCATGTTCCAGGTAGTAAACGGAATAAAATAGGTGGTTTCAGTTGGTGTTTCTCCCCTCTTGAGTTGACACCTTTCCTTCCCCTCTTCACCTTCCCTCGCCCTTCCGTATCTATAGATACTTCACTGACTTCTTTCAGTCTTCGTCGAGTGCAGCAGTGAGTTGATTGGAAGGGACAGATACACTGTCCCTTCGAATCAAGTCGAGTGGTCGAAGGAAGGAAGGAAGTCTCGAAGGGAGACCATTAGAACGATCCTGTTGGAAGGGTTTGCAGAGAGAGAGAGAGGGGGAGAGAAGGAAGAAGAGAGAATGAGTGCTTGCAAATCACACCTTCCATTTTTATGGTATTGCATCTCTCTGGAATCTGTTGAATCCTAGAGATTAAGCCTTCTCCTTTTTTGGTGTGAAAGCACTCCCATCCATCACTACCGTATCCCGATAGAAGATTGGATCTAGGATACGGTAGTCATCCATTCGGGGAGATCAAACGGCAATTTCCCCTTTGTTCTTCCTAATTGTGCTTGCCCCATTAATCTGTTGCCATATAAAGGATGTCCTCTATCCAATCCTCGTTCCATTTTCTTCCTATTTTTTGCACTTATCCGCATCTCTCTTCTCGTTCTCTTACCTCTCCTCTCCTTACCTCTCCCTTCCTTCCTCCTTCCCTTCCTCCCTCCCTCCTCCCTCCTTCCCCTCTCTACTCTTCACTTCTTTATTCTCACTCTCTTCCGATATTCCTCCCTTGTGCACTCTCAATTCAATTCTGCATCTTTCCTCTGTCGTTCCTTCTTTTCTCTCCTATCTCTCTCCCCTGTACTCTAAACAGTTCAATCTCAACGTGCACTATTGTATCTCCTCTTCTCTCGTCGTGGAAGCTTCATCCCTCTCTCTCCCTCTCCCCTCTCATCCATACATACTGTTTATATAGTATCCCCTCATAGTGAGAATGCGTAGGAGTGGTGATGGAGATAACAGGTGCTATTCTGATGAACTACATCTGAATGTACGAGTAAACGTCACGTTGAGAATACATCTGCAACTTGGAAGGGGGAGAGGGAGGGGGGGGGGAGGAAGAGGAATGGGAGTAGGATGACGGATCCCTCTTCTCTCTTCTTCCATATCCTAATGCCACCTTTTCATCCTTCATTCACTCACCTTTTCTAACTTCTTCTCGAGTAACTTTTCCACCTCGGAGTCTATATTCCTTCCTTGATAACTCCATTCTTTCCTCAATTCTTCTCCATTTCAACGTATCTCCGTCCTTTTCCCTCTTTTCTCCTGCCCATTCAAAGAGTCACTCCTTACCGAGTGTATAATAGGAAACCTACGTCTCTCTCTCACTCTCTCTTCATCCACCTACCCCTTTCCCGTTCATCCAATCTATGCTCATATAATAGTTTTTGCAGTCTTAATTACTCTTGGATCTCCTTCCCTCTTCCCCCTACTTCTCCTTTCCTCTCATAAGCACACACAATTTCATTCATCATCGAATCTTGCACATGAAAGACTGCAGATGTTATAAGAGAGACCTCTCGTTCGAATCATTCCTCACTTCTTCCCCTCCTCCATCCTCTTCTCCTCCTCCTTCACTCCTTCTCAATCTCCTCCTCCTTCCCTTCCCTCCATCCCTTCTTCCCTTCACCCCAACTCCGCTCCTCTTCCATCCTCTCCTCTCCTCCATACTTTCCTCCTTCCTTTCCTCCTCCTCCTCCATTCTATCCATTCGAGATTCCATCTTTTGCAGATGTATCTTCATTACTAATCCGTTCTTCGACTAACCTCTCCTCAACGAGGTTTCCCATTGACGTCAACGATGCTTCGATCGATATTCCCCCTTATTTTTCTTCCTTTGATCTACTCAATAAGGAGAAACGATTTTCTTAGTGAGGAGACCGCAGGTGAGTCTAATGAGGGGGAAATGGATATGAATTCCTCTCGAAGGAAGAAGGAAGGAGTCCAATTAGGAGACGATTGGAGGGGGGATGGGAAGATAATGAGTTGACTATGTCGTTGAAGTGGTCGACTGCCTTTCCTCACGTGCAGCTCCATTATCGGAGACATGGATAAATATTTTCGGCGATTCAGATAAGGAGGTACGGTAGATCGGGTCCGTATATACGTAAATATCGATTTATTCCAGAACTGTACAAACAATAACTGCATGCTCCTGTGGGGGAAAACGACGGATAATATAACGAGAATTCTTGCACAGGGTACGGTAGACGAACATAGGGTGTACGGTATATACCATTCAGGATGTTCCAAAGGGGAATTATTCAAGCCTGATCCGGGTGCTCCAAGGATGCAGAATGAATGTCCGAGTGGAACTGGAATTGCACCTCAAGATAAACCAATTCTTATGGGAGAAGGTACGGTAGACGTAGGATTGATTGATGAGAATTGGATTCATTCCTTCGACCTTCCCTTTATACATATCTTCCCTTATTTCAGTTGGAGCTGCGATTCTTCGTACTCTCACTCACATGCAAATATGTATATGTCAGTCTACAAATTGCAATGATCCACCAAAGAAAGACGGAGAAAGTTGTCAAGGGGACGATTCGGAGTTCTGTGAGTTATAATGAATACCGTAGGTAGATCTAGCTATTCCATCTAACGATAAGAGGATACGGTAGTTAAACGTATCGAGCCATTCTATCAATCAAACATGCAGCTAATGTCTACGATTTATTCTTCAATCGTAAAGCGCAGATTGATGGTTTCTTTTGGAGGGAGGGTAGACTGAGTAGAGAAGGGTAGAGGGGAGGTAGGCGCCGATGATTTACTATCTCGAGGAGGTTCAGACAAGTAGTTCAGTGCTTTAAGGTAGAGCAGATGGTGCTCTGCAAAGTGTAGTACCTCATGCAAAATACCCTGGGTAAAAAACCAGAGAAGTGCCGGTAGAGTTGCTTCGAGGGATCCGAATGGATGAGAGAGAGGGGAGGGTGAAAGAGAAATATTGCAGGTAATCCTCTGGATGCTCGTCATAATCCATCTCCTCCAATGAATTACTCAGTGGAAGCAAATCGACCTCCCTCCATTCCCTTCCCTTCTCTTCGTCCCAATACCATTTCACCCCAACCAATCGAATCTGAACACGGAAAAGATGAGAAAATGGTGAGTCAATCTAACTTTCTTCTGGTCTTTGCCTCTCTTCAATCTCAATATCTCATTCCTTTTCAGTCTAAATCGGATACGAAGACGGCAGATTGGCTGACAACAGTACGTGTGCACCTCAGATCACTTTCTCATTCCTTTAGCTCACTACCTTACAGATGATTCCCCTTATTCTCATCGGCTCACTCGTCGTCGCAATTGTAGCTGCAATACTGGTAAGTATCCCCTCTCCCCCTCCACTCCCATCTCGAATTGTAGACAATCTTCATAAGGAGACTCCTCTGTGGATCCAAACCCGAACAGGTATTTTCTGTTCTTCATTTTGATTGATATAAATATCGGATTGAAGGATAGTATGGAACTGCTGGGATACAAAGATTCGAAGAGAGTGAGTGGTCGATGTAGTGATTGAATGTCGTACTGCCAATGGGATGGAATGCACTCTCACTTCCTTTCTCACTCTACCACTGCTTTTGTTTTTTCCTCTAAAAATGTCGATGATTCGTCTTTGAATCAGCATGGAAAGTGCACAATGTTGAAGCGATTACTCATTCGTTCGCATCATACTTTCTAACGACGAGCACTGAAGGAATAACAGAGGGATGCTGGAATAATCTTTGATCTTTCTCAGAGATATCTTCACACATCGGGTCGACTCAATTCGATTGCTCAAGTGACCATTTTGACGGAAGTTGCACAGGGATACAAACAAGAAGGTGAGATCATGGTGGATAGAAGGGGGGAATAATCTGTCCATTGAAGGGGAGGAATTGATTCGTGAGTCGCAAGCAGGAGGAGTCCATCAAATTGCCAATTGGAAGTATGATGGAGCAACAATTGTGAGTGGAACAAATCTCATCTAAATGAAGTATATCTGATCTTTTGACATATTTCTCTTCTCCGTTCATCGGGAAGGGATGAATGTGTGTATAACGACCCCTCTCTCTTTCAGTTGGGAACTGGTAGTTTCGGTGCAGTCTACAAAGTAGATATGAAACGTGAGTATAAGGCTTTTACATGTAAATCTCATTTTTGTTATGGTGGGGATCGTATTCGAAATGGTGAGGGTGGAAGGGGACATTTGACGAAAGGTATTGGTCACTGCTTGCAGCGGACTATCTCGTCGATGCGAAGATGGCCGCCCTCAAGACATTCTCCCATATGAGATCCACTCATTTCTTCAATGAATCCAGAACACTCAGGTAAGGGAAGGAAAGAGGATGAAGATAATGATGAATGAATTGCAGATATGTGCACGACTTCAAGAATCATCCGAACATCATCCAGTATCTAGGGAGGGCCGTCGATTGTGTGAGTGGAGGGAGGAGGAAGGAGGGGGGGAAGGGAAGGGGGGGCATCCACGACCAATCATGCATTGAATATGCCCTTCCTTGCAGAGAGATACACTGGAAGAAGCGACTTGGAGAATCGCCCTCGAATTGTGTGAAGGAGGATGCCTGAGGGAATGGATTACGGTAGGGAGTTGTCATGGGTACGGTAGATGGAAGGGAATCATTACAGTATACTCACATCACACTCACTCAATATCTGGAAGCAGCGAGTGGTCTTCTCAGTGCTCTCTCCTTTCTGCATTGTGAGGAAACTGGTGAGATTGTAATGGATAGAGTGATATTGATCGTTTCATTTCAGTGCAGACGAGTCTTCTCTCGAGTATTCGAGGCAACAGCACCGATAGTGGAAAGTGAGTGGTTGAAGACGATCATCGATTAATTGCTTTGTTCAGTCCTGAATCTCGTTCGAATTCTCGTTCCCGTCGATCTTCGAAACAAGTGATCAAGAAGAAGTTCAGGTACACATATTAAATCATCGGCCTATCAAGAATAATGATTTCTGTTTACAGAATCGCTCATTGTGATATCAACTCTCGGAATATCCTCGTGAGAAATCCAATCACTGGAAATGTGAGTGAAGGTGGTAATGGAATTGTGGTAGTAAATCGTTGTAGATTGTCCTGGCCGATTTCGGACTCGCACTCACAGATAAGGAAAAGAGACAGGAAGAAGTACAGATCAGAGAGGTGAGAGAAGAAGAAGAAGGAGGAAGGAGGGGGAGGAGGAACGCCTGATGAATGCTTCATTTCAGATCGGTACAATTCGATATCTCTCTCCTGAGATGCTGCAGAGTTTGATCAATCTGAGTGATGCACTTGGTTCACTCATTCTGGTTTGTTTTGTTCATTCACCTACTTATTTGATTATCTGATTCTCTTATTTATTTCTCCCGTTCAGGCAGACACATACGCAACTGGTCTCGTTCTGTGGGAGCTTCTGTCGAGAACTGTCGAATTGTATGATGATGGTGAGAATTGATCTTTGATCTCGAATACTTCATGATCATCAATAGTAATAATGTGATGGAATGGTTGCAGATTCGGAAGTGCCAGCCTATTCTCCTCCTTACGAGAAGGAATTAAGTGAAATGGAAGGAGCGACTGCGAATCGATTCGAAGCAATGCTCAATGTAAGCTCATCTCCCTATTGAATCTTCATTTGACTATCCCATTCCCCTTTCTAATCTCGTCGTTGAAGGTCGTCGTCCGTCGTGGAAATCGTCCTTCGTGGGGTGGGAAATGGACTGAATTGAAAGAGAGAGAAGAGGAAGCGATGAGTAGAGATGAAGAGAGTGATCTGACTGATGAGGAAAAAGTGAGAGTACCATTCCCTCTTCGATGATGAGAATGACCCTTGCAGTTCCTCCATGCTTCTATCGTGGGAATCAATTCAATGCTAGCGAGAGATCCCGATGCGAGATTGACCGTTCCTGCAATGGCTGAGAAGGTGAAGAGGAAGAGGGGGGGAGGGGAGAGAGGGGGAAGGGGAATGACTGGTCCATTCAGGTGGACACTTATCGATTGCAACGACAGAGAATTCCCGAAGAGAGACGAGCGAGAAGCAGAGAGGATAGTCTACTGGATGAGACGAGTGGAAGCACTTGATCTCCCCTCGGAGGGATACGGTAGTCTATCGAAGACTAACCATTACGGTATCACTTGATGATTATTAATACCCATTCATAATAGTACCCCATAGAGTATCTCTCAGGTATTTGTACACTGAAATCTCACTGCGATAATCTAAAATGATCTGCGAGATTATGCATTGATTGCATCTTACTAACCCATTTCATTCCTCTTGAAATACATCCAAATAAATCTCCTCTGTGACCAAAAAGAAGCCAACGGCTCTCATTCTTACATATTGTATCACTTTATTACACCAAAGATCTCATTCTTCCATTCTGTGATCTCCCTCTCTCTCTGTGAACCAATCGGCGTATACGCAATTGTCTGTATTTTCCTGTTCATGGCAAATTGTTTTTTGATAAAAATGTTTTATTTTGAAAACAAAAAATTAAAGGATTGATCACACAACAAGTATGTACATTATTGAAAAACCATCATAAATGCTTACTTTGACAATGAATAATCAATCACTTTGTTGGGGGTAGATCACAGTTACGAAGGAGGATATTAAATGGAGAGAAACACGTAGAAGAGCGAGAGATCACTTGGGAGAGAAGGGAAGTCCTATCGGGGAGAAAAGAGAGACCCGAGATGAAAGAGGTCAACGGACTAGGACAGATACTCATGGCAAGATAGAACGAACGAACGAGGTGATCTTTGATCCTTGAACTTTGATCCCTAATCAGAATGAGATCGATGGAGGGAAGAGACTGAACTACGACGAGAGACTATTCAACCGAAGAAGAAAGGAGTGGGAGGGGGTTCCCTATTGAGAAGGACGTCAGCTACAAGGGGTTCGAATTGCATGAGAGAGAAAATATCGGAGACTCGCAGTTGACGACACGTCACGAGGATGCAACTCTGCAATGAGGGACGATTAATGAATGGAGATCGGTCGAAGATTAATCTTACAGTATCTATCGTGTTTTATTCAAGGAAAAGGGATTTGGCCGTTTGCAATTTAGTGCAATAAATGAGAAGTACATAATTTAAATTTGTAATGATGAACCTTCACTCACTCTAATATTCGCGATCATCAATAAAATAGTTCCGATCCTTTCGATTCCATCGTGCGGATGTTCTGTTGCTTCGTAGGCAGCTAACGAATTGAGACATCTCTCCCTGAAGAGAGCGAGTGAGTACAGTAGTTTAGATGATGCTGCTGTACTATTGATCATTAACTAACTTGATCGCAGAAATTTCTGGTCTCTTCGGTTTATTGTAGAAGCTGAAACACTCGAATAGAAGAATGGTCTTGAGGACGACGCATTCGAATGGCTCGATCTACAAAGATCCTCTTTCCAATATCTGTCTAGTTATAGCTGCTTCCCTGAGAGTACGATGCTTATCTCCAAAGTATTTAGGATATTCTCTTACTTTCTTTATAATACCCTGTATACAAAACCAGAGAAGTTCCGAAACGTCTTGATCTCGTTCTCACCTGTATCTCTCTCATTGGACAGCCGACACACTTGATGCATTCGACAACGAAGTCCGGATGGATTCTGGAGAGGAGGATGAGGAAGGGAGAGGGGGGGGGGAGGGGGCACTCACTTCGCTTTCGTCTCTGCATTGGGAAGTCTTTTATCCTGTTCGGGCAGTCCATGCATGTAATCAGTACACATGTACACTCTGCAATCGAGATCATTCCATTCATTCCAATTCTCTGCTTTAATCACACCCCTCGAGCCAAACAACCAATCCGATTACACGTCCCCATGTTCAGTTCGAGCACTCGCCATGTTTTTCGCACCACAAATCAAGAGGAAGGAAGGAGACGTGCAGATTGAGAGGGAATGATTTCACTCACTTATCATGCTGCAGTATCCACAGAGTCTCATCATTCTGTCTACTCGTATTGAATCCCTGATCGACCAACATGAATCCTATCGCGTATTCCTTCAGAAGTTCACGCTGCAAAGGAAGATCGACTAGCTTCATGTCTTTGTTTCTTCCTCATTCTCAATAACGAGACTGGTTCTCACCTTCGTTGGTGTAGTCAGATCACTGAATATGGGGAATTGGCTTCCCCATTCGACAGCATCGACGATCGCCAGATGGAACATCACGTTGATGTCCTCTTTTCGAGCACGACGAAGTTTTTCAATGTAATACTGTAAGAGAAGATATTCAATCTTTCTTCTCGATCTCACATTCGAATTTATCTCTCTCATTCGTCTGAAGGGTGCGATCCGCCGGTCTAGTGTGTGTCTCTCTTCCCTCCATCAAGGGATGACACCATCTATCTATCACTAATTCACACACTAGACCGGCGGATCTTCGTGTGATCATTACTCTCATTCAATTCATATCTCACATC
The DNA here is from genome assembly GCA_900490775.1 of Pristionchus maxplancki. Taxonomy (NCBI): domain Eukaryota; kingdom Metazoa; phylum Nematoda; class Chromadorea; order Rhabditida; family Neodiplogasteridae; genus Pristionchus; species Pristionchus maxplancki. The sequence continues at coordinate 1,927,077 of LS531849.1, forward strand.
GTCAATTTCCTCTTTCGGTCTGAGGAAACCCGTCCAGTTGAGATTGCTGATGTCTTCGAGTGAATTGGCAGATGCATTGGAGGAGGAAGAAGTGGGGGAACCGGGATGGAGGGAAGAGGGAGGGAAGTGGCCAGGGGGAATGAATTGATCTCCCACCCAACCACGACCAAGCAGAGTGTCCTGCATTCACGAGTTATATAGGAGGGAGAGGAGAGGGGAGAGGGGAGAGGACTTACGAGGTTCTTGATTCCATCGATGAAGGAAGGGTCTGGCTTATGGGGACCACCTGCTGTGAACCATGAACGAGCTGACGATTGCTGACGATCCTGAGATGGAAATTATGAAGAGAAGGAAGAAGAGAGATAATCTAGTATCGAATGAGTTCTCACTTGAATCTTCGACAGGAGGAGGAGGAGTGGATCACTGTGAGCTCCATTGATTGAGATAGGAAGAGAGGGAGGACGGGGGGAGAGATCGAAGGAGGGCTCTTCCATCTCAGGGGATAACTCTTCCTCCTGTAATTATGTGTCTAGATGTACATGGTAACACAAATCAAAAACAGCCTATAATCTCAAATAATTCTAGATACCTAGTACGTTCTGGGAATTGGGAAGGAAGAAATGGTTATACCTTGACTCGTTTCTTCCTCGGTCCCATCATATCACGCCGTTGTATGCCTGCAATATAAAGAACATAACATAGGAATTTACGAAGATTCTGGATAGTGAAGTAGCGTGGTAGATATCTTACTATTGGGGTTCATTCCAACTTGGAGACATTTCTGTAGACGGCAGAAACGACACGTGCAACGAGATTCTGCAAGAATTGTCTTGTTGAATGCCAAACTACATTTTTATTTTAGTAATCATTTCTTTGAATAATTAGCTAATAAATGAGCAATCTCGCACTGGTTTCGAGCTCATTTGCTTCCGTCCTTTCCATTTCTTCTTCTTCTGAACTTTTCGCGTTCATTAAGAAAAGGTCATCGCTATCTGAATACAGACCAAATGCCATTCTTCACGACTTTCGATCCCTAGTGACATCATCGAACCATCCAGGGGAAATATTCAATCCTTCTATGATCAGATAAGGAATATAACTCACTGTGGTCTATTTCGCATCTTCCATTTCTCTGGCAGTTGAATTGTGAGTTTTTGATGATGGCTCTGTAATAGATCTGTCTCTTTCTCTTCTTCCTTATCATCTCAAAATAGTTTGTGTTCTGACCCAGTGTCTATTATGGGAAAGGTATTAGATAAAGGAAAGGAATATTGAATAACTGACCTTCGAAAGAAAACGATGCAACCGAGACAGGCGGGCACTCCATATCGAGTTCCATTCACCTGAGAAAAGACGATGAGTAATGAAGAAAAGCGCATGTGATTGCAACATTCGAATTGGCAGAACACCTTTTAATGAAATTTTCTTAACTGAAATTGAATTCTTCTATTCTGTTCTTAATATCTAAATTGCGCGAGGTTATGCAATTCTCAGCTCCATCTCTCCTCCCAACCAGAAGAGAAGACTCACCTTATCTCCACAGACAGCGCATCCAGTGGAGGAAGTTGGAGTTTGCTGGGAATTAGATGGAAGAGTCGCCAGCATCTAAGGAACGATCTATTTATGAACGGAAGAGAATGACGCGATGGACAACGATGAACATGATCTCACTCAAAAGTGATAGCAACTTCTCGATCGATCGATTGATAGAATGAGAGAGGGAAGAGAGATAAGAAAGTATGAGGGGAAGATAGGGAAGAAGAAGAAAGAAGAATGGTTGAGGACACTTTGGCGAATAATAAACGAATGCAGAGATCGAGCTAAGGGAAGAATTGGGGGAATGGAGAGAGAGGGGTTACTTGTGTCTACTGAAGTGAGTAACCAGAAAGGTTCAGAATACGACCATTGCGAAACGGATGAAAAGTGAAGACGAGTAGAATGAAAAGGATGAAGCTGATGACGATGAGAGATGAAAGACTAATTGGAAGAAGAGTGCGATGGGAGGTCGAATTATGGAAATTGGAGATATCTCTACGAAGAAAATGTGCAGAAAGGGGGAAAACGACGGGAGAGGAAGGAAGAGAAGGAATAGAGAGTGAGAGAGGAAGAAGAGAAGGGGAGATGGAAGGAGAGAGATGGAATGACGATGGCAGAAAGAGGCTCTCAAACACAGGAGACACACGTGGTTCCATCTAGTCGCTACTCAATCAATCGATGGAAAAGGGGAAGAAGAGGATTGAAAGGAGAAGAGAGGGAGGGAATTTATGAACGATTACACACGGGACCATTTAATCGATCGATCAAATCGAGAGGAAAATAGGCACGAAATTGGAAGAGAGAAGAGAGAGACAAGTGCAGAGTTTAGAGGAGAGAGAAGAGAAAGGGAGGGTTGGAGAGAGAAGAAGGTTCACTATAGCTACGAAGATGTGTGATGGCCCTATCGACTGAGAAGTGGCAAGGAGAATTCACGTGGATGAGAGAGGGGACGAGGAAGGAGGGGGAAGGAGGGAGGAGGGGGAAGGAGGGAGGAGGAGGGAGGGAGGGAGGAGGAGGAGGAGGAGGAGGAGAGGTGACCGAGGGAGGACAAAGACTACAACATCTTGACAGCAATGATCATGTGGGAAGAGATAGATGGAGATCACACTAGTCTAGACTAGGAAAGGAATGATTTAGAGGAGGGACGACTCATTGAGATTAGATAAGACTCACTATCAATGAGATATCTACTATCTCTCATTTACAAGGCGAGAATGCGAGAATTAAGGAGGAGAACTTCCACAGGGAAAGCCATAAATGAGAGGGGAAGAAGAATGGGAGAGAAGAACAGACGAGAAAGAACCTTCAAAGTGAATATAGGAGTACTCTTATCCATTGGATGATCTAGACCATTGGGATAAAGAGGGAAAGAGAAGGCTCAAAGATGGGAATCTCTGTGAAGGAGGAGACGGTGGAGAGATGAAGGGAGAAGAGAGGGGGAGAGGGGAGGGGGAGACTGTGATAATAGACCCTTTGGATGCGCTCTGTTCTCTCTTCCGAATGGCTGACTCATATCTAATCTTCTCTTGCGACAACGAGAAAAAGGGAAAGAAACTAAGAGCGAGCACTCTCGAAGTGTGTCTTGTAGGTCGAGAAGTGAAGGGGGGAGAAGGGAGGAAGGGAGGGAGTGAAAGGGAAGGGAGGGGGGAGAGACACTATTTGTCCTTCCCGAGTCTCTTCTTCCATTGCTACATCTCGATCTCTGGTTCGAACCAGTTGTCCATTCTTCAAGGGGAACAACTACTTCTACTGATAGATGGACGGAGGGATGAGCTGGACAAGGAGATTACGGTAATCGATCTCTTCCCTTTCAATAATCCTCCCCCTCTCTTCCATTTCCGTCGGATAGCAACGGTAGCCACGTGCCAACCACCAGAAAAGAGGGGTGAAAAGGAAGAAGAAGGGAGAGGAAAAGGAGAAGGAGAAAGGGGAAACCATACTGAAAGTGCAGTGGGAAAGGAAGGATATTGGATCGACGCGGCAGCTAATTCCACACAAGCTAAGTGTGAAAATACACCCGAAATGCACTGAAGACTATCGATAATTCAGGATAAAAGTAAAGGTTCTAGGAGATAATCGTGATGTTCTGTGATCAAGAACGGAAAAGAGCATCACCAATTTCTTGTTTCTCCTTTCTTTCTCTATCACGATTTCGCCCTAAAAGCGCAGCCTCTCTCAATCTAACGAGAGAAGAGAAGAAAGAGAAGAGGGAAATGAAGGGGAAATCCCTCATTTAGTCGTAGACCTCAGGTCATTGTGAATGAAATGGGAATGGATAGGAGGTTCAGATGATGATATTGTATGATATGGGAATCTCTCTAACAATAAGGGATCGTCAGATCTTTACTCTCTTTCATTCCTCCCTCAATTCACTCACGAGTTTACATTGAATTGGAAATTTATCAGACTGAATCTGAATTAGCACGAGATGACACACACGTACAATTGAGCAGAAAGAAGGATACGGTAGAATGACATATGGATTACGGTAGGAATGTATTGCACGATCGATCGAGAACTAACTTATTAGTGGCACTACGAATATCTAGAAGGGCGGCCCTGACTGGTGGATAAAAGGGGAGGGAGAGGGGTCATCTACAGTTTCGTTGAATCCCACACTCCAGCACAATAAGCGAGATATTCTTCCCTTCTTTCACAAGTAAGTGAGGGATAGTAATTCTCAATGAATGAACAATGTTCCTCGACGAAATCGAATACATCGACCATTCCGAATTGACGAGCGAATGATCTGAAATGGAAGGGAATTAGGTATCGTAGTCTCTAGTGAAAGATCAAAAACAGAAAACACTCCGAATCACCACCCCCAGTTTCCCCCGCCAAAATCTCATATTGCCGTGAGAGAAATATCCAATTTAGCGGACTTATAAGTCTGCGAGCTTCTCTTCCTCCTCTCTCTTTCAATCATGGGATTACACTGGGACACAGATCATTTCCGATTAAGAGGAAAGGGGATTCACACGTTGAATCTAGCCCCCAATTCAGACATAATCCAAGTGAACTCTCGAGGGTTTGAACGAGATCTCTGTTCTCCTTCCTTATCCCCTCTCTCCTTCGAGACTCGCTCCTCTTCCTTCCCTTTCTGGTCTAGATGTGCCTTCTTCTCACGAGTCTTTCCATTGTAAGGAGACACCTTCCTCACCTCTCGGCCCTACTCTTCCAAAGACAAGTAAAGAGAAGGAAAGGGAAGAAATCATCACAAAGATAACGAATCAACTAATGAGCATTCGTCAGAAGTGTTAGTGCTAGAATTCTGGTTATCGTATCGTAGTTCTCAAGAGATTCCCCTAATGAAGTTCAATCGAGAATGAGAAGAGAACCTTATGTTGAGGCAATGGGGACGGAGAACCTTCAACTTCTTAGAGGAAACCGTCGTTGTTGATGGAACCTGCAGAATAGAAGTGTCGATAGACATCCAAAGAGACTAATGGAAACTATTTCACACGCATACTCCTTCATTTCCCATTAATTATCTCATAGTAATGCTCCTCTTACTTCAGTAGTCGTCGTCGTTTTCGTCCTCTTCTTCACAACTTTATCCCCATCTTCGTCGATTTCGTACGAGAGATCGCGCTGTAAATATAGATAAAATACTAGATTTTCTGTAATCCCTTTCTCAATTCTGATGACTCTTCAGCCTTTCAGTAATCGGTGTCCTAATCCTTCTAAATTGAGCACTTTCTCTTCCTTTCTCAACAATCAAAGGCCGACTCTCAACCATTGAAAGTGATGTGTGGTGCTACACAACTGTGCCGATTTAAAGAGATCCGAATCATTAGATCCTCAAAGATCTTTTCCGGAAATAGATGCGCACCATCTTTTTTAAAAGTGAGATTTAGATTTTACATACGCGTGTCTCGATGGAAAGGGAAGTATTCGTACCTTCTCCTTGCTTTCTTCTTCATAATCATCATCACTCAATTCGTAACTCTCCTCCTTCTCTTCTGTCGTCGTTGGAATCTCAGTTGTAGTAGTTGTCGTTGTCGTCGTTGTGGTGGGGGCGACGGTAGTCTGGAATAACGAGAATAAGCACAATCAATTGATGACAATCGAACCTTTCTCTTTCTGTGTCTTCTTGTCTTCTTCTTCTTTGCAATTTCAGTGGTAGTCGAAGGGAAAAGATCCGAATAGAGGGGAGTTGACTTTGACTGAAATTGAGACGATTATTTACATTAGTCCAATCCATCACTCATCACAGCCTTATTCGAACCTCTTCATGATAATTGAAAATTATTCTATATATTACAATTCTGACCTCTTCAATTTCTCCTTTCTCTTCTTCATCATCTTCTTTATCCTGAGTACTCAACTGTTTCACCTGCAATTTCCCCTCTTCCTTCTCTTTCCTTCTCTCTTCCTTCTCTTTCCTTCCCTCTTCCTTCTCTTTCCTTCTCTCTTCCTTCTCTTTCCTTCTCTCTTCCTTCTCTTTCCTTCTCTCTTCCTTCTCTTTCCTTCTCTCTTCCTTCTCTTTCCTTCTCTTTCCTTCTCTCTTCCTTCTCTTTCCTTCTCTTTCCTTCTCTCTTCCTTCTCTTTCCTTCTCTCTTCCTTCTCTTTCCTTCTCTCTTCCTTCTCTTTCCTTCTCTCTTCTTCACTTACTCCTCTCGCTCTCGCTTCCAATGATTTACGAAGAATTGCCAATCTCTCCGCGTGGTGAATGTGACGAATTGACTGCAATTTTTTATATAGTTTTGCGGACGGAGACTTTAATTTTTTAAATAAATAAACGTAATTAGAAAACAAAATAAACATACCGGTGAGGTAGTCCTCGGAGAGTCATTGAGTTCCCTCACATCAATGAGAGCAGGAGTGAGAGATCGACGGAAGGAAGAAGAAGGAGGAGAAACTGATGGAATCGAGGACTGAAGAGAAGAAAGGATTGAATGAAGATGAATTGTCGATACCTCTGCAGTCTCTTCCTCTGGAGGAGATAGAGAAATCTTCTTAGGAGTATCCACTTCGATCACTCGATGAGACTTCTTCTTAAGAAATATTCGGTTTGCATTATTCAGGAATATTTCCGCTACCTTGTGATGTCTCCTTTTGGGTTTCTGAGTGGTCATCTCAGTCTCTTCGTCTTCTTCCTTCTCCTTCTCTTCCTCCAGATGGAATCTTCTCTGAACCTGCTCAATCACTCAATATTCGTTCTCTCTCTTCTCCCTCACCTTTTCCTTCTTCTCTCTTCTCACAGCTTCAACAGCTTCCTTGATATCTTCAATCTCGGTACTCTCAACCTTCTTCACTCTTTCTTCCTTCCTTTCCTTCTTCTCCTTTCTTCCCTTCTTCTTTCCCTTCTTCTCTTCGATGGGAGGGAGATAATCTTCCTCTGCTTGCAATCGTCGATTGGCGATCGAATGAAGAGCAGTCACCTGTAGAGGAGGGAGAATAGTTATCATTATTCCAGTAAATGACAACAGTATAGCCTTTTCTCCTTTCCTACGCAAAGTTTGAATTCTGTAACTGAGAATGGGGAGACTACTGAGTTTGTGCAGCTGGGAAAGAGAGATACGAAGGGAAAGATTCGATCCGTGGGAAACTACTTGCTAGAGATTCAGATTGATCAACTGTCTCTCATTCTCTCTTGTTATCGTCGATCATCGAAACAGAAAGATACGTTGCAGAATTGAAGATTAAAGGAACCTGAGGGACGGAGAGAGTTCCACTTCCTTTCTTTCCCGTTTCAAGAGATACTGAGAACACCTGCAATGTTGCCGATTAGAGAAGTCGATTACTCTTCTGAAGAGATTGACTATCTACCTCGTTGTTCTTCATTTGTTCTTCAATCGAAGGAAGTTGAGTAGTGATCAATTTGGGAGAGAAGGGAGGAAGGGGAGGAGTGGGAAGAGAAGAAGACGTCGTCTCTTCTGATTCCTCCGTCTCTTCATCCTTAATTGTTCATTTCGATACTCATCCATTCATTCTTCTCCTCACTTTCACATATCGAAGTGCTGGTTCATTCGTCAATTCTTCATTCGAAGTTCCACTTTCAATCGCTTTACCTACTGAATGTGTTCGAGTCCCGTGGGTTCTGAATCATTCTTTCCGTAATTGATCTTTGAACTTTCTCAAACCTCGGTTTGATCTTGACCTCTTTTTGTTCCTGCAAAGGAATCTCCACTGAGGGGGCTTTAGTCTGAAATTTCTTCCTTCAAGTCCGAATAATTCTTCAACTCACCTTGAATAATTCGAGATTGGGTGAGAAAGTAATAGCAACAGATCTCATTGTCGTGGTGATAACGGGGGAATCGGATTGGGGAAGTTGCTGAGAAGGAAGGAATGAATCGAGGAGAATTCATCCCATTCCTCACCTGAATTGCCTCAGCGGGAAGAGGATTTTCAGTCTTTGCATTCTTGATTAATCTTCTTCTAATCTTCGTCTTTCTCTTAATTCCCACAGTGGTCGACGGTTCTTCCGTCGTAGTCGAAGGATTCTCAGTGACGAATGAATTGGTCGTTGTCGATGGCTGAATTATTCGTTCCCATCATGAAGAAGATACTTCATCCAACCTGGATGGTCGTCGTTGGTTGGGTGGTCGGCATAATCACTTGAGGGGAGGGATCTCCCTCGTGAGTCGGTGGAAGAACGAGAACTCGATGGTAGTAACTGAACCACAGATCATTTCCTTTCTGAATAGATGAATGGTATCCTCACGTCTTTCCATCAGCTTGGACCACTGGTTGATATGCGTATTGTGCACCCACAGAATCAGCGAGAGGAGAAGCACTGAAGATGATACAATCAAGAGTAAGGCATCCATCTTTTATTTAGCCACATCTCAACTTATTTTCTCGCTGGCTTGGAATGCATTGAATGAGAGGGAAAGTTCTCGCAGCAGGAGAATAGTTGCCTATCCAGTCCTCTCTCTCCTCTCCCTTCTCCCCTCCTTCTCTCTCTCAAGTCATCACAGCTTCCGTTCATTGTCGTGCCTTTCGACTCGTTTGCATTGTGTGAGAATTGTGATATGGAGAGTGTGAACGTACGATTGGAGAGGTTGAATGGAGAGAGGAGCCATTGTAGGAGGAGAAGGAGTTGTTCTGAAGAGGAAGAGATGAAGGAGGGAATGAGAAGAGGGAATCTTACGTTGTGGTGGGGATAGTCAAAGGAGCGAAGGTGAAAGTAGGAAGAGGGGCGAATATCGAAGTGATTGGATCCATCTTATTATTTATCATTATTATCACTCCACGAGAGTAATTCGCCTACCTGTGGAACTTGTCTCCGAATGGATTGAATGGGAACTCCAATAGGATCTTCATGGGGAATCTGATGAGTGCGAAGAGATTGATGAAGAGGAGGAGAAGATACGAGAGGGGAAGAGACGAGAGGGGAAGAGACCATTGGAGGAGGAACGTAGCTGAATAGGAGAAACATTGTGACATTTATGCTTATTTCAATTATAAATGCAGTGTATGATACTTGGGAGGGAGATAGATTGGTCTGTGATGTCTCCTCTTCGATTTATTCTTCTTACGGGGTTTATACGCATCTTCGTCCTCTTCATCATCCTCATCCTCCACCTAATATGATATTTCAACGACGACGATTTCAAAATTGTGTCTCATCGATAAAAGCGTACCCTGACGTAGGTTCCTTCGTACGATCCATCCTCGGACACTTTTCTGTATTTCTTCGCTCTGAATTCATTCAATTTTTGCATGAAAACAGAAGACATTTGCGATAATGGTCGAGTGAAGATGGGAGTTGTTCACTTGTGATTTCTTCTCTTCTTCCTCTTCGGAAGGACAGTCGTCGATGGTTCGATGTAACCCGCATCGGATGCTATTTGAGTGAGAATCTCAGAGGGAAGCTGCAATCGATTCTCAACTCATACCTCACCTGTCTTCTCCCTACCTGGAAGAGTGAATACAATCCATCTGGTTTGGGAGTCGTTCCCTTCCCTCCGATTGCATCGATCGTTCCCTGAAGTGACTTCTATTGAAACGATTCAATCGACGGAGATGTCTACCTTCACAATCTTCTTCACATCGAATATGTGTTCATTGTCCTCACTCCTCTCATTTTCCTTCTCTTCTTCATCTTCTACCGAAGTGAAATGAGATTTCTTCTCGTGTGAATATTTGGCTGATTCAACAACGAGGAAGACACCTGATACAGTCAAATCAAGGAGCATTAAGAATATCTTTACTTTTTCGGCTCATTTATTTTGAATAGTTCGCACATCTTCTCTTCAAATGAACGTACCAGCTATCAAAATGACGCTGTGCCACCTCATTTCAACGAGTCGACCCGATTAATGATGAGAATGGAAGATCTAAGAGGAATGGAGAGATATCAATTACTCGAACGGATCTGAGAAATGTGCACAAACGAAAATCCTTTCAGCAAACTCGTAAAATCCATCGCTCGGAAAGAGGAGTTCGTGGGGTGAAAGGAAAAGGAGAGGAGGTTTCCTTTCTCCATTTCATCTTTTCTTTCCGCTTTCCCTTTCGGCTAAGCAACACCAATTGAATTAACCTAGATTGATTAGACTAGAGAAGAGAGAGGAAGTGAGAGAGTGTGGATAAAAGAGAGAGTTAGATTTATGAGAGCGATTTTTAATAGAAGCGATTAAAAATTGATTTTGATCTCATTGAGGAATGTATTAAAATTTGTGCATATGATGACCCTCTTCTATCACAATGTTAACAAGTCAACCAGATCAAATTAATCCACGTCCTCGAATCAGAAAAATAAATTTGGGCGAATGAAAGCACATGAAAACGGGTATGATCTCCCTTGGGTGAGATAAGCTCTTTTCTCCTTTTCCTTTCACTCTAAGTCGAGATGGATATCTGTGAAATGTGTGGAATAACTAACTCGTCTCGTTAGGAAGGAAAGGGTCAATGAAGCGATAAACTGTGAAATGGAAGAAGAAACGAGTAGAGTCCAATTATGAGTCGATTTGTGGAATGAAAGAAGCAGAGAAGAGTCGGGTTGAGTTGACTAGTGACTGACACAATGGAATGGATGAAAGCTAGCCCGAGAACTTAGAGGGGATGTAAATACAGAATGACACGAGAAATAGAAAGATGATAGAGGTACAAAAGATAGACGTCTCCGGACTGCTGTGGAGTTCGCTGCTAGATTGAATTAGAACGAGATCAGTTTGAAAAACGTATGAAATGAAGGACAGGAGACGAGATAAGAAAGAGGGAGAAGACTCTGGAGAGAAAGAGAGACGATTCTCCTTCTGTCTAATCACAGTTCATGAATGAGAAAGGAGAAAGGAGGGATGATCGGAGGAGGAGGATGTGGAAGAAGAGACACCCAAATCGGAAAGGCAAGAAGAAGAGGGAAGACATTTTGGACTGTGGAAAGATGGAAGAATGAAGAATGGAGAGAAAGGGAGAGAGTGGACTAAGGAGTTGAACATGAGAGTATTATAGCAGCAATTATGAATGGCGAAGCGAGAGAATGAAGGAATGGGCAGATCAAGCCACATCAGAATATATCGATTAGGAAAAATAGTTGACGATGATTGAGTTGGAGAGGTGGGAGCAATAAAGAATCGATGAGAGAAGAGAAATACGGGAATGAAGGAGAGGATGAGATTGGATCGGGACAATTGAGGATGAAGGGAAATCGGCTAAGGAAGTTCCACCCATTCCTGCTAATTTGCCATTCCGCCGATGAGAAGAAGGGTATTCATCTATCAATCGTTCAATCATTCATCCATAGGTTTTTAAAAGTTTAAAAGTGGAACTCAGCTTGGAATTCTATAGTAAATATGCACATTTTTTGGATAAAATACGCCTGCACTAATCTCACATACAATATAATTTACCAATTATTTATATGTGGTAATCATAAATAATGAATTTTCCATAACATCTTAGATACTCAAAGTTCCATCCATTAAATTCAACATTCCTCCATTCTCTTCTAACAAACATATGGTTTTACTATTTAAAAAAATATAAGAGTATTGCAATATGAGTATTTTTTTCAAACTAATTGCAGAAACAAAATAAAAGAATGTTATTCGAGTACAATTACTTCCCTATTGTAGATCTTTCGTCTTATCTTTAATCTCTTCTTCAATTCCCTTCTCTCATTATCTTCCATCGTCTTTTCCCTCAAGTCCTTTTCAATCTTCTTTGTTTCCTTGCAATATTTTTCCAAATCTTCGATTCCTTTTTCTTCCAACTTTCTCATCTTTCTTTGTTCGATCTTCGCTAATTCTCTGAAAGGAACAACCAAATAATACAAAAAATATCATTAGAACCACCTCCTCAGGTAGTACCTCCCGTAGTAAATAGGATTGAAAATTAACCAAGTCTCGAAACTGCCCCTCCCATCCCTCCCTATTGACATACCTCTTCTTCTCCATTTGTTCCGCTTTTTTCGGATACCTATCTCGAAAAATGTCTGGATGATCTTCCCATTCCTCAGTTTCATCTCCGTCTTCAGTCTGCACAAAGAAGAGATTCACGAGGCAAATATTATATTCCAGTCATATAATAATAATCTTTGCATTAAACAATCTTAAATATGCGGACCTCCTTCTTCGATAATTCATCCTTGTTCTTCCAGTAATGATCGACTAGTTTGGCGTCGAGTTCATCGTCCTTCTTCGTATTTCCATAGTTATTATTCTCATCCCTTCCATCGACTATCTCTCCGACTGCAGCCAATTCCATCTTAAAACACTAGAGTTGCCACTGCATTCTCTTACCTTCCTCGCAGTTTGGCAGAAAGACACTAATAAATATTCTTAAAAGCACAAAGTTCAAATGACTAATTTAAACTTGTTCTATGCGCTTAAGCACGACAATAATGATCAGGGATGGCTTGGTAAGGAATGACTCTCTTCATTCTGCACGCTCTCTCGCCTCTCTGACCGGTGAGAGAGTACGCGAAATGAAGATACGATTTCTCGCGAAGCCATCCCTAGTAATGATCACCAGAGTTAAAAAGGTACCCCAGAATTGATGGTCAAAATAACTCATACCTTGTGGTTTCTGGTGAAAAATGGCATACCTTGTTGCTTTCAATGAAAAAATGCCCAAAATAACGCATACCTCGATTTTTTTACTCTATTTCTCGTCTACCCTTGTTATTTCTTGATACCCCCTTTCTACCCTTTTTAACTCTGATGATCACCTTGTATAATCGACGACGCTTTGCGAGTTCTCGTTCCCTCAGAACTTCCATAGCGAATTCCTGCACAGTTCCCAATTATGAACTCAATTAGTAATGGTTGGGAATGAATAAATGTAGAAGAAGAGAAGTGGCTGACTTGGCTGTTGCCACTGCGTGCAATGGGAGCCATCGCGTGCAACTGGTGACACAGTGCCTCAACGAGAAGTACACATTACACTTATTCGAGTCATTCGAGTAGTCGACACATCAAAATGTCACAATTAAAATTGTACTGACATAGCTGGAAACTAGGTGTGATCTGACTTCGTAGAAACCGAAAAAATTGCCAAATAAGCGGAGCTCGATTTTCAACTACGAAATCCTTCATGAATATTTGAAAAAAGGTAGGGAATAATGTTGTAACTCACTTCATCGCACGCACACTGATCTGTGCAATGGCAGATCAAAGGAGACGACCGTCGACACTTACATTGCATCCATCCAATCACTTCATGGTATTTATCTCCATAGTTCATTTTCAAAAATTCACCTGCAATTAGACATAAAGGAATATATGTAATACAGGGGCTATAATCAATGTAGGTTGATAGGGAAATAACATCAAATACTGTAATATGTGGGGACCCCTCAACAGCAAAAACGCTGATATACTATACTTGATTTAGGATAGAGTTTCCGGCACTCCTGCACTTTCCTCGGTATGGACTAATTCCCCATTACCATCCTACATCTCCGACCACCAACTCAGGGAACATGGATTTTTTTAGGGAATCATTGAAACTCATTTCATTTTCACTCACTTGCCTCTGAAAAGTGCAGAAGCCCCGAGTTTCCAAATGGTAGATGCTGCATATAAACATAACTGAGCCTGTAAATAGAACTAACCTGCTACGATTGTTTCACAGGCGAACAGGACGAGTCTTGGAGCGCCCAGGAAACTACCAGATTCGTACACCCTTAATCAATATTGATTATTTCATCACATATTCATTCCAACATATTCCCCCTTCCATATATATATATATATATATATATATGTTCTACAATACATGAGCATATTAATAAAAGATATATTAAAAGTGAATTTATATTTACTTTAATCATCCAAAATTTTTGGAACATACCTTATTGGAAACAGGTTAGCCATTCTCGAGTGGCAGATGAATCGAGCCATCGAACCTTTGAAGAAGGGATCTAACCAGATTTCCGTACCTCTCAAATCGTTCATTCCCTGCAAGAAATAGTTCATAAATATCATAAAGATGTGACCTGAAATCCAATTAGTGCGAATAAAAATGTCTCACTTCTTGTCTCAATTTCTTATCCGATTTTCCTATCATCCCTGGATCGTAGACCAGGAAGGAAAAGTCTTTTTCATCTTCATCCTTGAGATCATTGACGACCTCACCGATGAACTCGATGACGATTTCTCCTGGATGGAATGTACGCAGGACGCGCATCTAAAGAATCAATCATTCATTATCACTCGCTACGATGACCTCAGTGTGTCCCAAATATAAACAGAAATATACGAAGCAATGGCATTTGGTAATTTACATTCCTCGTGGTTAAATATTTTGGAAATGACCTCATATCCCATTCGTTCTGTTCTTTGTATCACTTCCAACTCTCCATTCTTCTCTGCCCAGTTGATCTTGTTTCGGCAACTGCGAGGATTGCATCTGCAATGATTCCCATTCACCATATTCAAGCATACACAATCAACTTTCAGGCACACATTTCAAAGATTATAATTGATTATCTATATGTTCATAGATGACCATAGACAATACCTGCAATACTCGCCACAAGTGTACAAATGAGTACGGTAGGTATCGGCCACGCTCAGATTAACTCTTCCATCGGGCTGTAATATCAAACAAATAATTCTAGCACCTTGGAACAGTGAAATAATGATGCACATAGGGCGCAATAGGATAATTCTGCAAGTTCAGCTTAAACTGAGAGGGGGATTGGAAGGACGACTAACAAGAAGTTTGACATCGCGCGACATCTTTCTGCACTTGCAGTCGGTCAGACACCCATCAGTGCAGTCGCAGCAGAACTGAAGAGATCTCAATTGAGTGATAAAGAATAATGGCAACGTCTGATACCTCATTACAATAAAACCGCACAGTACTGCAAAATGTTCGGCGTTGACAATGCTATTACAATACAATAGGTTTAGCGCATTTCGGAACTGTTTGCTTGTTAAATTTTGACTATTTCAAAAAAAAATTCAACCTTCGCGATGAGTAATATTTAAAAATATGGGCGCCGATGAAGCAAATAAAATAGGGCCCGAGACCACTCAATCAATATCAGATACTTAATAATCCACATGTAAAAAATCATAAGTGAATGACTGTGAATCTGTGCAATATATTATGCACTTGAAGATTTTTTAAGCGGAAAACTTGTGTAATTGCAATTAGATATATGATAGAGACAGAGATCTGATCTACCTCGATAGGTTTATCTGTTCTATCCACTCTGAATATGTTAGCCGGAATTGTGACGAAACGACGAGGTTCTGAAACCGATATGTAAACATTTAAAAAGCGAAAATGAAAATGCAAAACAAAATGATTCCAAACCTTGCATTTTGCCATTGATGTCGTCGAAAATCTTGATCTTTTCTTCGTCACAGGCGCTAAGAGATGTACAATTGGAAGATAATGTGTAAACAACACCTTTTTAAATAGAAAGAAAGGGAAGGAGACTAACTCTGGGAATATAATTCTTTGAGGTGGTATGTATACTTCAGGTAGAGACTGCAACATAAAACGAATTAATAACAATAATAATGACTACTTCATTCCAGTGTTGCGCACGGGTGTATCATTTTAGAACTCATGTTTTAAAACTGGAAATATTAGAACTCACGACATCATTCAAAAACGTGACTTCTATTTTACTATCATCTCTAGTGCGTATCTCTAGCAATCTAGAACCTCGTTTTAGAACTGCACATGAATTCTAAAATGATACACCTTCGTTGTGCATTATCGCATCGCAGTATTCGTTGACAAAACAGATCATGTGGATATAACCTAAGAACAATACCTGGGAAGCGAGAGATTTCGCGTCCCGTTCAATAGCTCTTCCGACAGCTAGCCTTCCTGCAAATATAGAAAGTGAGCAGCTGTAAAGCAAAATACAAAAGATAATCAGAACTCACCCTTCTCAATTGCCATTTTCATGCCACTAAGGGACCTAAGAGCAAGATTGGGCATTTGAATCTTGGCATAGCTGTCCAAGGCTCTCGAATTTTCCAGTGTGTATTGAGTATACGCGCCTCCTCAAGAATACAGGTTAATACGATGAACATCCAAAAATATGAAAGTCGCATTCGCCCAATTGTAAAAATCTCAATTCAATACAATTGTAAGCAAGTTATGAACGATGGGAAACGTACTAGTTTTCAAATCTCCGAGAATTGCATCTTTAGCGCTGCGAGAAGACACGCGGCCGGAGATTGTACAAACTGGTTCATTCTTAAAATATCGCCAATCTAGCATAATTATTGAGAAAACAATTTCCCATTCTGTTTAGAGAAATCAAATAAGCAAAATAAGAAAACTGAAATGCTCAAACATACTTCCTCATCGTCCAAAACGACCAGCGGATAGTCCGTCATATCTAGAATTGTAAACAGAATGAATCATAGAACAAAATTTAAAAAGAGAGCTTACAAGTTTATCATAAAATTAGCAATCATAAAATTAGCATTGGCATTGTTAGCAATCATAAAAGTAGAGTGTAAAATTTGCGCTGAAAAAGAGCTCTTCCGCGAAAAGTCGATAACTCCCATGATCCCTGTGAAATTTTCATACAGTATGCTTCTTCATAATTTTACATGGATAGATAGATTAAACAAGTTACGGTTAAATCTTTTAAAGTAAAAAAAACTAATTTATTATCAAAAGCGATTTTTTCTGTATTTTCCGATTGATATACTTGATTAGAAATGTGTAGGAGTTCGTTAATATATCTGAATATTTATTCTACTTGGTAATGGCGAATGAAAAAGTGAGAAGAAAAGCTAGACAAACGGTCTGAAAATTCAGATCTGAATCATGAAACCTAGAGGGATTCGAGAATGGCTGATAGATATCAATTATGATACAAATGCAGTATATATTTAGTTCTTATTTATACAATTAAATACCGTATCTGAAGGGAAATGCAAAGCACGATTCGATCGGATATATTGGCAGATCCAGTGTAATTCGGAAGCAAGCGAGTCGGTGTTAACGGAATTTTTGGATGGAATTAAAGGTAGGAACGAAAATCACCGGCATAATGATGAAAAGCATTATTAACTGATAGGCGAATTGAGCGTATTATACAGAGAACCCACACAATTACTAAAAAAAATCACAGAACGAAATCACCGAGACTATTTTCTGGGGTTAATCATGATGGATATACTGTGCATTAGGATGAACAGGAGGAGGATACTCCCTTACTCGTTCCTCGCTGAATTCATCAGTGGAAGTGAGATAATTGGGAAGGATGGACAGAATTTGATTATTGATTAACTGGAGTCGACGAATTCGTTCGACCATCGAAGAGAGACGCTGTCCAAGTGAATAATATAATTCTACGAAGATGAGTATACAAATTACTTACAATTCCAGTGACAATTTCGTCCTTTCCATCAGTCTTCTGCATTCGATGTAGATGGTAGCAGAAGTCGAGGACCTATCAATCACAATTCAGTATCATATAAATGACAGCTAAATGTACTATTGAAGTAATTGGCGCACCTCGAATCGTCTATGTTGTCCCAATAACACGATCATAGTGAGAACTCCCCATTGCAATGAATCACCGAAGAGAGCTCTGCAAATAACAATGACAGTTAAATGGTGAAGATAAGCGATGCACTCACTCAGCAAGTTTCTCGTTCTCCTCTGGTGGTTGTGCGATATAGAATTGAACTGCAGACCTATGAACGCTCCACTTTAAAGAAGCGAAGATAATACAATATTACCAGACTCGATGGAGTTCCATACACTCGTCAATCCACATCACTCCATTCAATGGATGTCCACCCGACCAGATCTAAATTATAATGAGCTTTCTTTCTTAGAAAATATTATTAATAATGATTGGACGATAGGATTAAATGCGGCAATATTGACAAATAAGATGAATGAACTATGAATGACCACGAAGAATGAACTTACTTGGTCTTTCCTCATGATATCCTTTATCCTGACAAGAAACATTTCGAAGATATTCAATCCACAACATAATCGTTCCTTCGTCATCAATTCTGCATCTCGAGCCATTTCCACTTGCTGTTGTTCGGTTATTAATACAATACATGAGTGGACGTTGAACATCCGACGATCAGTGTCACCCCTCCCTTCATTCCTTTCCTAAGGACTTTCACCTTGGATGTTCCATACTTCTCGACGACCTTAGTTAGTTGTATCCTCGAGTATTTCTCTTCCAATCTCGCCAATGCCTTCTCCTGTTCAGGAATAGCTGCAACATCTAGATAGATCCTTCCTTCTCCTCTCCTCCCCCCTTCCCTCATTCTCCTCCCTTTACTCACTCTTGGCAGGTGGTTGGGGGATGTGATTAGTGAAGGGGGCGGCTAACAACAGATCGACAGTTTCCTCCTGGGCGAGAGCGATCTACAATGGAATGGATGGTCGAGAGGAAGGGAGTAGGGAGGAGTGCAATGGAATACCTCAATCTGCATGCACAACACGAGGATGTTTCCCAGTTCTCGCCACTCGTGACACATCTCAGTCTGAAGTACGATACAACTCATTCATCAGTGAACAATAAATATAGCTTCGTACCTTGAGATCCTTGTACTTTCCTACTTGTTCTAAGTGGTGGAGATAATATTGAAGGGCACCTGAACGACCATTTTCATCCAGTTAACTAATTCATATCAGTAAAGCATGAGACAAAACTCGTAAACACAAATAACCTGTGCTTCCATAATCCGTCCTCGGAAGTTTACACACTTTAGGCATGAGTGAGAGCACCTGAAATGGAGTGAATTGCCACTCCCTCCCTTCGATATTTCCACACAATCCGACTCACTTCGTGATAATGTCTCCTGATTTTGTTATTGATCACATCCTCAGCCATTTTTAAAAGTTCCTCCAATATCACGGCGATTCCTTCAAAGATACTCGCATTATAAGTACTAGTCTACACTTGCACACCTCTGTACTGCAGTAGTCTCGCGATAGCCTTTAGATGGGGCATCCCAATGAATCCTTCGTATGCATGGAAGATATTGGCATATGCTATATTAAGTGACTTGGATCCCCATAGATAGGAGAAGGCTACTGGAGGGGCCTTCTCTCGATTGGGAGTGTGACGGAAGACGTGCTGTAGAGAAAGAGAGGAGAGGTGGTCACTCGAGATATCCCATTCACTTACTCTCGGTCGCACGAATCGATGAGTACTTCCATTGTACGCGAAATTAGGAATGAAATCGTAGTTGAGCTCCCAGAAGACATGAAGAGTCACACGACCATGGGGTTGAGAGACATTGTGATTGGCCTGGAAGAGGGGAGGAGGGAGACGGAGAGGGGGAGGGGGGGAACTCACCTCCAGGAAGAGATCGTTGAAGGCAGACAGGGAATGGAGATGCTCAGAGAGAAGAGAATGAGTTAGTCGATTCGCCTCGATGAGATAGTCCAATTCCTAAAGGGAAAAAGAGTGTATTATTGCATTCAAACAATGTCGGAAGTGTTCCTCACAATAATGGATGACAATTGTTCACTCTCGAATTTCCAAATTGCGATGTCGAGAGCCTGAAATGATCTTTTTAAAATTCATCCAGGAAGTGATGAAACTGAAATAATAAGTACCTTCAGGATGGTTTGATTGACTCTCTGAGAAACGAGTCGATTGAGATCCACCGATCGACCAAGCAACTGAATACGCTCATTTATATCCGAAACATAAATATATTAAACATAATAATATGAACCAGAGGTTAGAGACAAATCATGATGGGATGAATCTTACTTGTACGTGTCTCTGTGCAAGGAGAGTCTCGAATCGGAAACTGGGCGGGGTTCGAATCATGACTCCGACATGCTGACACTCCGACTTGAACCGCTTGTCCAGCAGCATACTGTAATGGTGGACTCGATGGTATCGATTAATGCTGACACGTGAGTGGTCTACTGTACTCACCATGAAGCAATCTGCTTGAAGTGGGTGAATACTGATTCGCTCAATTTATATACAAATTGATCGAAACAGAGATTAACTTCGGCTTCGACCTGGAGAAGAGAGAGGATATTAGAGCAGTGCAGGAGTGAATAGAATACCTCTACGGTAAATGGCTAGTTGTAATAATTATGAAATAAGCAACTGTGAACCTCGTCATAGAGGAACTGCTTACGGAACTTAAGAAGAGCGAATTGAGCTGCATCGTTGTAGAGATCGAGCTGAAACGGATTATTCATAATCGGATCCTTTATGATAACACACCTGATATAGAATAGAGTCGAGCAGACTTCCATCACTCATCGTCAGAACGTGTTCAGTGAGAATCCATGGCATAGACATATCGATTGGGAACTACAAATGTATGATTGGCGTACTGAAGAAGCTACAAAAATATCAATTTATTAGTGTACCTGTATCCGTTTTCCCATGGTCATTTCGAGGTAGAATTCTCTGAACCACAACTGACTCAATTCGCACGCTTCATTCATCGTATCCAGCAAACTGAAACATGAACTATTGTTAGGAGTGTTGTAAGAAGGAGAACTATCAATTACGAAAGAAGCTGACTTGAACAACGCAGGCCAGTGGAAACTCTTCACGAGGAAGATCTTGAATCGATCCACGCTTTTCTGCTCCAATTCCTTCTTTAGCACCTGATATTAAACGCACTATTTACTAATTTTAAATCGATACTTAGTATTATGTTAACAAAATTACAGAAAATAATTGGATGCACACCTTCTTTCCTCCTGAAATCTTCTCAGAAACGAGAGCTTCTATCTGAGTTCGAGCCATGTACAACTGAAAGAAATGGAATGATATGAATAACTCTACTATATATTCTTGAGGACGAGACAACGAACGACAAATAACCTGAGTTGTTCCGGGCGCTGGTGGAACGGCTCTTCTTGGAATTCGAAGATCAGACGAAGATGAAAATTCCTTCTTCGATTTCTTCGACATTTTCTCAGTGCTCGATCGGGGATCAGCGTGAGAACCAGAAAGGGAATCGAGACAACAATCACGTACTGATTGAAGGATACTGAAAAAAATTACGCTCATAGTCACGGCTAAACTTGAATTTATACACCGACAATATTATTCTATAAGCAAAAAGTAGTCGATACCTTTGAAGAATGTCCTTCTTCCCTTTGGCAGCCTTGTGAAGGGGATCGGAGAGTCCATTCTGCACGAAATCCTGCAGTTCCGCATACACATTTCTGCAATTAGTAAAGCAATTATTTCTGCCTTTATTGACTCAATTTTCTTTTTAGAAAACTCGCTACTTAATGAAATTGTGATGACTTAATGAATTCATCTCGGAGCTCGCTTCTCGCTTAATTGGCAGAGACTCACTTTCTGACTGCATGACTGAGAGTTGGTTCAATCTTAGTGAGGAATGCCTGCACTGCTTTTATCATCGACACCATCTCAACGAGTGCTGATTTCTCCTCGGGAGAGTAGTTGTATCTGAAGGAAAGGAAGGATATTGATTAAGATATACTGCATATCGCATTAAGACTTCGGACAGCTTCCCAAACTCTCCTTACTTGGTTGCTCTTGCATATTCCTCAGCATCCTCGGGACAATCTCTCGTTCCCCTCGAATCAGTGGGATGGAGAAGTTTCCACGAGATTGTCTCCACTACATCCGCCGTCCACGAGCACAACAACTTAACATCCCATGACCATTAATTAACATACATACTCGTGCGTTTCGAATGCTCAGCAAAGTCACTACGGTGTTTAGCAAAAGTTCTGTGTTTAGCAGCTGACTCCGCCCACCTTCCTATCTGGGCGCCCCCCCCCTCAGCAAAACGAAAGTGGGCGGAGCTAGAAAACGCAACGCGAGTGCTGACTCCGCCCACTTTCGTTTGCAAACGACCGGAACCGAATTCGGCACTACCGGAACTGATTATATTCTCACGATACCTGCACTCCTGATAGTGCGAGTGAAGTGAGATGGAGTTGTTGAGACTCATTCTGGGACGAGGACACGCGATCAGTCAGATTCAACTGAAGAAGGAAGAGATAGTGAATACACGTGATATTGACTGTGCTGATTCATAACGAAGAGAGGAGAGACAACTAACCTCATTGTTCACTTTTGCCAATTGGACGACGAAACTCTCGTGCTCTGCCCTAATGGATCGAAGTCGATCGACGATCTTCACGTGACAACTATCGCCTGCAACCAATTCATTCGACTGATCAATGAATCGAATTGATGGATAATTGATTGCAACTCTCACTCTCGTGATGGCAGAGATGCCATTTGGATGCATCGTAGTGGGGAGATCTCTTGACGAAAGAGAACGGTTGGATCTGCATATCACCGTAGAGAGGAACTATCTCCACTGACTGAAATGGACAACGATCAAAGATCAGATTGAGAAAAATTAAATAGAGTAAGGTACACTTCATGCATGAATGCTTCATAGACGAACTTTTTTTTCTCACCTTGAATATCTTGTCCAATCTCGAGATGGAGATTCTCTTCTTCTGATCCAATTTGACCATGGATGCACTCGAATGGTCGATGATTGAGACACAGAATGCCATCGCCTACAAATATCGCCCTTGTTTCAATGTCTATCTATCGTAGCGTATACTCTCCCGTTCCCCTGCAGGTCTCTCATTCACCTTGACGAAGAGATGTTTCTCACTGGGTGCGAGATACATTCGATTCTCATACATGAATGCACAGATATTGATGACATCGGCCATCAGTTCCTCGTGCCCATCGATCTACAAAATGGGAATGTTCCACTTTCGTTGAAATGTTTAAATATCACTCACCGCAGATATTTCATTCTTGAGATGGTCCTTGATGTTATTCTGTTGGGCGAGAAAGAGGGAGAGTCCATTGAGATCAGCCACTGCCTGGGGAACCGTCGACCCTTGCGTAGCTTGCACCGCTCTACAACAATTAGATGTGACCATCCTCATTCAAGTAGTATCTGGATGACAATGAAGGCACTAATTAGAACTAGCCAACTAACTAAACGCACTTACCTTCGATAAGTGGAGAAATCATTCTTGATGGATGCTTTCATGTTCTTCAGTTCATCGAGAACAACGAACATATTGAGGAGACGAGCAATTATGAGAAGATACGCCTGAAGGAAAGAAGTGAACTACGAAGAAGTAGATTGCCATTGCTAGATGGATTGAAGAAGACGAAGTGAATACCTCGGACACGAAATCCTTTCTCTTCTCTACATGGCACAGTCTACGAAGTTCCTCAACGAATCGGGCAGATGATTCATTCTGAATATCACATACACCTTTTTTTTAACAACTACCATACACATGTTCATGCATTTATTTTATAACTCACCGAGAATTCCATGAGTCTGTACAGTTTTTCCACTTCCGGCTTAAGTACATGGATTACAGTCGAATTGATCTCGCCACGATTCGGTTGATCATTCGATTTAGCCTGAAACGATAGAGATAAAGTCTAAAGAATCTTATTTCAGAGACGAGCACAGCAAGAAAACATATTGTAATAGGGGATTCACATATCACTACTTAAAAGATAAGATTCAAATTAATTTGATTCAATTTTCACTGACCATAGGTACAGCTCTGGAACAGCATCTCCAAGTGTAGAGATTCCCTGCGTGATCCAAACCCTCCAGAAGCATATTTTGCTAAACATATATCTTGCCTTGTTTCTGTTCATTTTAAGAAATACCTTATAACCAGTTAAAAGGGGAAAAGGACTCACGAAATCAGCATGTCTCGTCGCTTCCTCCATATACTTTGAAACTCCCGTGATGAAAGCATTTCGATCAATAAAGTTTGTATCGAAATCAGCCTTAAGGTTGGTGGGTGTTAAGATTTATGGTAAAACAAGAACACAGTGAAAATCTATGGTTTAAAGAAGGGAAAATATCAAACCTTGCAGAGGAGAGGTTTGGATGCAGCTTCAATGGATGGCTGATCATCGGGGAGTAGAACTTCGTTTAGAAGCTTAATACATATTTATTTTGATTCATCCATTTCGTTGAAAATGTCTACATAGAGACACCAAACTCTAATCGATAGATGAATCGCATCGGTGATTCGCCATGACATGACTCACGATTGGCATTTCATTAAGGAATAAATTATCTAGTAACTTCCGTGAGGACAAAACTTATAGTTGAGAATTAAACAAAACATAGAAATATTAGAGAGACATAGATCATACATACTTACTTCAACGTTGAGGACTGCGTCTCGCAGAGTCACAGTCTCATTTGACATCTTGAGAGAGGGAGACTCACTCGTGCGCTAAGCACGAGTTGCTCACTGATGCTCTGAAGAATATAATCAAATACGAATAACAATAAACGAAGAAATAGTTAATCAAAGTCCTTTTGCTAAGACGTTCCTTTGATGTGGGTTACGGTATATCTGTGGGATTATCGACGACTACCTTTTTTCAAATTGTAGTGCACTATAGTAAACCACAGAAAAATGAATGTCACCCCACAGAAAACGAATATTCCATTTAACAGATTTTTGCAGCCCGGCCCTTGGTGAGATGGAATTTTGTCCCATTGAACTTGCGCAATTGCTCTTGTTTCTCTATCGAAACGCCCTTTCATTTGAGCTTTCAGTGCTATCATTTTATCCGATGTATCATCCTCTTGTTTCTCTATGTAAACCCCCCTTCAATTCAAGTTATCATGCTTATCCAGATGAGGTTCTTACCTGTTTTTCTTCTCACTCTGGGTATCGCCTTTGCTGGTGAATACGACTTCACGATCGAGGTGCCCGCTGGCAAGTTCCAATGCTACTTCCAAACCGTTGATGTGGCCAAGTACAAAACGCTCGAGATTGATTATCAGGTACCTGAGTCACTTTAATGAACTGATCAATATTTCTTCATTATAGGTCATCGATGGTGGTGATCTAAACATCAATTTCATGCTCATGCTAGGGGCGAATGTTCTCGCCCAGGAAGCGATGAAGACCGATGGCAGTCACAAGTCAGTTTGCAATAGCATTTCCATGGAACATTATGACTGTCAGGGTTGAGCTGAAGGAATCTGGAGACTACCAAGTGTGCTTTGACAACTCGTTCAGTTACCAGACTAGAAAGGTATTATCTCTCATTCCACATTATTCGCTCAAATCTCTGCTTTCAGGTCGTTTTCTTCGAGATGTTCCTCTTCGACGAAAAGGGACAGCTTGATGAGGTACGAAAGTGTTTACAAATTGTTTCTGATCTTTAATGATGGCATCATTGTGACTGTTGCTGATAGCGAGTCTTTCACGCTGTCCTTTTTTTCTCGGTTACATATCGACGATTATGATCATTTTTGCATTTGTAATACTGGGATAATTGAATATTCTTATATTTTTTTTTGTAATTTTCAGCTTGACATCGCTCGACTGGGAGCTCAACCTGATGGTGGATTCGTGAAGAAAATGGAGGAGTTGGGTATTTCTATCGAGTCATTCCATGCATCCGCACAACGAATCAAGAACGAGCTCAACAAGGTATTTTTAGTCTTTGAACTCTTTCATTCGACCTCAATTTATCTGAGTCTTTCCTATCCTTTATTCTTTCTCAGGTTGAATATCATCAGTCTCTCATGCGTGCCCATGAGGCTCGTGATCGTGCCATAATGGGAGCCAATTTGGATAGAGTTACTCTCTGGTCGATCATCCATACCGTAGTTCTCATCGGAGTGGGACTCATTCAGGTCTTATCTTTTATTGATCAATATTTCAGTTATTTTATCAACTTTCAATCCAATTGATCTTTGATCTATTAAGGTGTGGATGATCCGCAGTCTCTTCGAATCGAACTCGAAATTGGGAAAAATGCTCAGGAACTGAATATCTACCTCTCGCTTTTATATTTATCGTTTGTTTTAGTCAAATAATTGTACTATTCATGGGTTCATCGCACTAGAGGCATCTTCGCATAATTGCAAACTAAGTATTTGTTGTCAGGCCTTTGTTACTTATTGAAATATTGAATAGAGTAATAAATGTATTTATTGCCCATTGTCTGTCTTCCTCTTCTCATTCAGTTCGTGATAATCGATTCTCCGAATATCTTCTCGTTGTGATCGGTCGTACGATTGGAAAGGTGAATGAACAAGTAGTGAATCACGATTCTATTCTCCTCCTCTCACTTCTCCTTTCCTCCATTTATAGAATGCGACTACTCGTTTCCATCCTCATCCTTCTCTCTTCTGTTGCATGCACTCTCCATCGATTCAAGGTAAACCAACACCTTCTATCTTATTTGTTCGCGTATTGAATCGAATTTTTTTCCAAATATTCGATCATGTCTGGATACTGATCTTTGATCTTTCAGACGATAGTGGAAGCCGGTCAGACAGATTGTTTCACTGTTGACATCAAGGAATCGAGCGTCGGAGTCACTGCTTCCTATATGGTTGGTTGTCCACTATTCTACAGTACTCGTACAATAACATTCAGGTGATCTCCGCTGATTCTTCTCATGATATTCACTTCGATCTAAGAGGAGCTCAGTCCTCTTACAATGTGAAAGAAAGGAAGCAGAGAGGAATCCACACGTTAGTCCATCTTCGATCTCCCATTGGCAGAGATGGTCTATAATTTCATTTCAGTTTCAATGCAGCTCAAGGAGAGATGTCCCTCTGTCTCGATAACTCGTACAGTTTCTCGGCAGACAAATTGGTAAATACCGTGACTTCATAGTTATCTCTTATCCACGGACAATTGATTTCTTTTAGGTAGCCATCTCAATTCACATCAACGACGACATCGTTCCACTGTCACAGATTGCCGATAAGACTACGGTAAGTGATTATCGATCTTCTCACCATCTACCGTACTTCTTCAGCAATCAGCTAACAGTATCCAGCGTGCACTCAAACTTGCCCAAAATGAGATGTACGATAGGGCGAATGTCGAATTGAAGCACCGGTACTGTAGATATCGATTGATTGGGTAATCACGATTGTTCACTTCAGGACAGTAGCAGAGAATAACTTCGAGAGTATTAATTTCTGGGGAATTGTCAATTCGTGTGTGATGATTGCATCTGCAGTCGTTCAAGTATTCCTCATTCGTAGACTACTCAAATAGAACCCCCCCCCCTCCCCCCTCCCCCCTCACTCTAACCCATTCCCTTCCTCTCTCGGTTGTATCCATCCCAGTCCATTCCCAATCACAGTATCCACTTCATTCACAGAGTGCTCACTCAGGATTCATTCCTCGATACCGTATCACTTCCCTCCCAGAGTGCTCCTACCGTAGTCCCCTCAGGTTGAATCTCGTTCAGCTCAATATATTTACTTGTATCATTCATGACTCACTGTGCTTTATACACATCATCGCGCTCTTTAATTGTTCATAGTTTATATGTACAGAATAAAGTAGATTAGATAGAGGGAAATAATGACTGGATGAGACAACAACGAAGGGGAGGAGGTATACACGTGGAAGAGGAAAGAATGGACTCATACTCTCCTCCATTCGGAAGGATGGAGGAGTCACTGGGATGGGAAGGAGAGGGCTCTAGTAAGGAGGGAACCTCGGAAGAGTGGCTAGAGGATGATGGGAGGGGAAGGGTTGAGGATAGAAGGGAGAGAGAGAACCAGGAGGGACTGAGACTGTGAATGAAGGATGTCGATGGAAGAGAGAGAGAAGGGCAGAAAGGGAGTGGTGGAGGGAAGAGAAGGACGGTCGATCCAGAGGGGAGACTCGCCAGCAAGAGAGAAGGAGCTCGTATCTGAGAAGGAAGAGGAGGAAAGGTGGGGAGGGGGAGGAGATAACTTACACATTATCAGGGCAATAGAGAGGCTGAGAGAGACGACCACCCGATTCGAGGAATGAACGAACGGACTGAATGAAGAGATGAGAAGAGAAGAAGGGGAGGAGCTTACATGATTGGATAGTTGAGAGTATGGAGATGAGGCACGAGATAACAATTCCCATAGAAGAACACCGAAGGACCACTGAATGATTATCCATTGGCAGATAGGACAACAGCTTATATCTCCATTCAATCAATCCAATTCATAATGACTGACCACATCAGTATGAGTGGAGAATGCACTCCTATCTCGCAATGTCTCCAGTGCAAGCCATTTGAGGGGTAATCTGGAAGATATACTGTGAGACAAGAAAGGAAGGGTACTGTACCGATCGGGTATCGATTGATCTCTATCGCAGACTGAGTATCGCGACTGAATGGCTAGACCGAAATCAGCGACTCGAACACATCGATCGGAGGAGATCCTGTGATTACATCAATTGTAATCTTTTTCAATGGAAATCGATTAAGAATTCGAGAAATTAGAAAAAATAATAGTCCGTACATGCAATTCCTCGCGGCGAGATCTCTATGGATGATTCCCTTGGATGCGAGATAAGCCATTCCTCTGCACACTTGAACTCCCATCGACAGAAGATCGATCACCGACAGCATCTACAAATATTGATTGCTGGAGAATATTAAATCCAACACCTCTGATCGGTAATGTAATCCCCATTACTCCAGATCAATTCGTGAAACCAAAAATTCGTGCAACACCTTCTTTAAATGGCGATAATATTGATTTTAATCAGAATTAATTTCGCCATAAATCTACCTTTGTCGGATTGGCGATGAACGATCTCAGATCTCCTTGATCCATAAAGGGAAGAACCATCCATGGAGAACCTCAATATTCAATCAGTCAATCCATTCACAGTAGTTTCGAGTAGATCATCCATAGGGGAAGGGGGGACAAACCATTGGTTGAGATGACGACTCCTATTAGACTGAGTACATTGGGATGGTCCAATCCCATCATCACACTCGCTTCTTCCATCAATTTCTCCACACAATCCAAATCATGGGCTGTATCAGCTGTAAATTTTGTAAATCTTCTTCGCTCCCTCACTTCAATATTCTCTCTTACCTTTGAGAGTTTTGACAGCGACAGACGCACTCTTGGGATGGCCTCCCTCTCTGTAGATTCCCTTGTACACATTACCGAAATAACCTGCAAACGATGAGTCGATAATGCAAACTATTGAAGAGAATAGTTCAGACGTGACGATAAATGTGATATTCTATTGCAAGTGTGAACTCTTTCGTCTGTTCTCTCTCTTCTGCTTCGTTCTATTCATTCTTTGCTTATCATTCTCTCTTCTCTTTGATCTTTTCCATCCATTCGATTACACTCTTCAACTTGATGGAAGGCACGCGTGAAGGAACACTTGTTCATCTTTTTGATTAAGGGATTTAGACAATTATTATTTAGAAGGAAGATTCAAAAAGAGATGAGTATTCTGACGAAACTCTGAAGAGGAAGTTGATCTTACGAGGAACTTAGACTCGAGAATCCTTCACACTACAAGAGAGTGAGTCAAGTGCCAAAATTCAAGAGATTTCTACATCGTCGGAACGAAAAGAGAAAATCACTGCACGATCTTGCAAAAAGAAGGAAGAAGATTTGCATGAGAAGCAAATATTGAAGAGCTCAAATGAAACCATTTTCTCAAATGGGATCGAAGGGGTATGGATTGGAAATGGAATAAGGAAGAAGAGGGACACGTAGTGATTCACTCCTAAGAAGACGTTCAAATAGAGGAGAGGCTGAACCGGAGTGGGGAACATGAGAGAAGTACGTGAATGGAGAAGGTCATGCTCAATGACGTCGACGTTCACATTTATATTACTCTCTTGTTACCACTGTTTTTACTGGATAAAGCATAAAGTTTCTAAAAAGGTTCAAAATGAAGGATGAGATTTCGTAAAAGTGTATGAGGGAAACTCTGGAGAAGGGGCTTGAGATCGGCGTGGGATCGGATGGCTCGTGCACAAATCAGAACAAAAGGGAATGTTTGAGATACGGATTGAGCTTGAGAGAGAAAGGAGAACCAGAACTTGAGAGTGCCAGAGGAAATGAAGAGAGTTGGAATGAAATGAAGATGAAACAAGGAGAAGATGAGCAAAAGGACACGAAAAGGTAAATATGCAGATCGTCTCGTATGACTAAATTGAACGGACCTTTTCCAATGAGATGGTCGATGGAGACTGAATTGGAAGGGAGGAGCATCGATTGGACATTCCTTCTCAATTGAGGATGCAATTGACGAAGAAGATGCATCTCTCCCCCACCACGAGGATACGTTGACGTTGAGACTGAAAGAGGAATGAACGATGAATGAACGATGATTCCCCCTTTGAATTCCTCCCGAGACCATCTAGAGAGCAAGTTCTGAGATAGAAGAGATGAGTTGCAGTACCCCTTCTATAGGAAGACATAGTGGAGGAGGGAGTGGCAAGAGACTCCGATTCATCCTCGGACGAACTAGTGCCTTGAGACCAAAGAGGATTGAGATAGATGCATCCTGAGTGACGACGCATCGAAGGGGAGGGAAGGAGGAGGAGGGAGGGAGGAAGGAGGGAGGGGGGGGGGAATTACTCCAGATTGGAAGTTGTAGAATAGTCGTCGATTGGCAGATGAGGAATCTGCTCAACTCACTCAGAGAGAGAAGAAGAAGCCAGAAGGCTAGGACAAATAGTAAGGAGAGGGAGGAGGGAAGGGGGAGGGAGGGAGGGGGGAGGTTGATAGGAGGGGGAGGAGATAGACGCAGTCTCCCTTCCGAATCAACGATAGATTGACGATGATCTGAGAGGAGGGAAGAGTTCCGGAATGGGGTGAGTAGAGGGAGGGAGAGAAGGGAGGGATCATGAAGAGATGTGAGTGGATTGGAGGACGATGGATCGGATTACACCATCATCGCATCTTTAGATGCCGCCATCTCCTTCTCATTTGTTTCGTTCATTCAACTTTTTGTATTGTTGCAGCCTTGATGACATCTCGTCATCCTACGACATTTCAATTCCAATTTTGTATCTACGACAGTTTTCCTGCATGGATAATGTGATCGAGTAATCGCCCGGGATGATCCTTCTCTCTTCTTCTTCTTCTTCTCATCTCTTTCTATTACTGGAGAGACAACAAACTGAGGGTGGGAAGAATCGGGAGCTCAGTTTACCCAAAAGATTCCAGAACGAAGTGCGGAGTGTTGTTCCTTGCTGTTTCCATAGATGATCATCTATCTCTATGAACAATTCTTCCCCAACTTGTTTCCAATTGGGTAAACTTACTGGTATGGTTGAGTGAGGGGAGGGAGGAGGAGGGAGAAGGAGGGGAGAGAGGAGAAAGAGAACGGAAGGCGCATCCCAATTGGATTAGAACGAAGATCAATGCGATTGAAAGGACCACCAACTGAAAATCATTAATTAGTATATTACTCACAATCAGGTCAAATCTTGGAAAGGCAATTATCGGTAGTTTCATGCAACCAATGCAGATCTGCTAATGTAATCTCTTCAGCATACTACAGGGGGTCTCTTCTCAAGGGTCAGAAGGAAGAGATCGGAAATCAATTGAGAGTTCAATGCGTGAGAGAGATCCGATGACAATTGAAGAGCGATCAGAAAACACTCCCAAGAATGTTAGCACTATTTCCGAGAGGGAACAAATCGAACTTCTCTCGTTTTTGAAAGGGAATTGGAACATGATCCAGAAATGAGAGAACTGACGTAGAAAATGGCAAAACATACGAATAGAAGAGCGACGAGAAAGGCGGGACTGGAGAGAGAGTACTCATCGGGAATTCCTTCTCGAACAGCAGGAATCCATGGAATCTGAATGGAGAATCAATGATGATAGCCACGACTAATGAGAGGAATCTACAGCTTGAAGAGCAGGAATGGCGAATCGCGAATAACTCTGTCTGATTGATATGAGATATCAACGGAGAATGGATAAAGACTACTCTCTTCATTAACCTTCCCTTTTATCAATAATTCGTTTCGTAGAATTTCTTTTCCAAGAGAGTCACAACTCTCTCCTCTCTTGAACTGAGCCCACTCGAAGGAACTGTGAACCACGTCCTTGCAATTGGAGACACGAGAGACACGACAACTACCAAACATCTCGTTTTTCAGACTCTTCAACAAAAAATTGAAAGTATTATTGCGAGACGTTTCATAGAAAGATGTAGAGGGATATCACGAGATGCAAATATGGAATGAATGAATGGGTTCTCACCCTCGTGATGGAGTTGCTCAGATTATCGTTCATTCTTATTCGATTCTCGAGTCTTCATTCTGAATGGGAAGTAATCTAGGAAGAATTAATTAGTGACCACGAATGAGATGAATGAGTAGATCAAGTATCTCTCAATCCAAGAAACGAAACGAGAAAAGAGCAAGAAGTAGATCAAAACCGATAAGAGAGCGGATCTCGATCAATCGAGAACTTACGAAAAGGATGAAATATAGACACAGCAAAAGAGGAATGCAAAAAATATGTAGGTCCAGATCTCACAACAATCGAAAAAAAGTATCTAATTGGAGATGTCTCGGGGGTGATTTGACTGTAATCAAAGGGCGTGAGAGGGAATGGCCCCTTCCCGAGTAATTGTCGCAGGTTCGATTAACTCAAAGGGAATGCCGACGAGTAGATCACTTTCCCCCCTGAGGGGAAGAGACTTGATCAAACGAGAGGGGCAGAGAGTGAATGGACGGGTTGAGAGAGGGAGGGGGAGGGGAGAGGGCAGCGAAAGCTAGCCATCCTAGCCATATCCAGTAGAGAAAGGCAAGAGAAGGGGGGGAGATCAAGGGATAGAGACACCACCAACTCTCCCCCTCTTTAATCGACGATTCTCCCCATTGTATTGTACTTCCAATGAGTGAGCATTCCACTGGATTGGCACGATTCTAGTCACTACGAAGAGAGGGAAAGTTACCTCCCCGGAAGAATTACTATTTGTTATACAGTAGTGAGGGGGGCTACCGTAACTAACTCGATGGCAGCGTACAGTACTCTTCATCCGGTCACTTCATCTACTTTGGGTCAGTCAATCGAGAGAGCAGGTGTGGACATTGAGAGTGGCATGGAACGAGACAGATTCGACTCATCCGGATATAAAATGGAGGGGTAGATCCGTGTAGGGAAGGAGTACGAAGGGTGCAAATAGAGACAGTTGGGGGGGGGGGGTCGAGAATGATAGGGGAACTGGTTGCATCGAAGGACTAATCAAGACTGAGGAAGGGCAGGAAGAGAGAAAGGAGAGAAGGTGAAGAGGAGTCAAGAGCAACCACTTACATTCCTCTTTATTAGGCAGTCAACTGAGAAGAGCATGGAAGAACCATTGCTTTATTGCTTGCACCATTATTAATATTATAGCTTTGAGATTAGTACATCGAGCAGATAGGAAACAATTGACAGTTACAGTGAGAACGTATCCAAACTACAGTTTATAGTACAATGATGAATTGCTTTGTACAAATAGTCGGAATGGAAATGAAAATGTGAGGCAGAGTAATTCAAGAATATATTTTCAACTGTTCGGAAAGGTAAACGAATGACTAAACAGATGCATGAGATCGGATTCTACCGTACTACCTCGAGTAATCATGGTGGTCCATGGGTCTACCATCCCTCTTCTCTTCCCCATAGTAGTGAGGAGCTGCTGGTTGAGGATAAGACTGGGGATCATATTGAGGTTGGTTACTATAATTAGGAGGACCTTGAGGTGCTCCATATTGATTGGTTGGGGCATACTGATAAGAGGAATCAGAATTGAAAGTGGCAGAGATGGAAGGGAGTGGTCGGGGGGAAGGAACGTAACCCTCTCCCTCCTGGGGATAAGCAAGTCTCTGAGACTGCTGAGGATATCCATCAGACTGTTGATGGGGAACCTGATGGTGATAGGAAGGTTGAGGAGGAAGAGGACCTCTCTGGTATTGAGTAGAGGGAAGGGATTGATAACCAGGAGGAGGGGCACGATAATGGGATTGGTCCATTTGAACGGATTCTCGTTGATGGAACATATCCTCTGCTGGTGGAAGAAGACGAACTGTCGAAGTGGGAGGACCATGAGGATGAGAGGAATGAGAGGAATGAGATTGATGAGAGGGATGCGATGGGGGAGGACCAGAAGACATCAGATGCCCTCCTCCTGAATGCATCGACGATGACGATGTATCCATCGATGAAGGTACCATCTCTTCTCAAATGAACAACATTAGATACCGTCTCGCAGTGATACTACTGTAGTAACGCGCAATCAAATGGATGGAATGGATACCTCTGTATGGCATATTCACGGAAGGCCCTCTTATTCTCCTTTGAGGGGAAGGATTGAGCGGGGGAAGGGCTATTCCCCCTCCTCCTCCTCTGTTTTGCTCGATCTTCTCCATCATCTCATCTCGCACGGTTCCTGAGACACAAATTATGAGAGGTCAACATAGAATGAAACAGCAACCCTATTCTCTATCTATGCCCACCCCCTGAATGACGTACTCTGTTGCAGATACTGTGGCTGTCCTCCCTGCATCTGCTGTGACTGGGGATGCTGTTGATAGTAAGTCTGCTGCTGCTGCATCTGTTGGTGGTGCTGCATCGATTGAGGGGGATGCTGCAGCTGCTGCTGAGTAGCCATGTGCTGCTGTTGCTGCATCTGTTGTGGTTGCTGCACGTGATGGGGATGGGACTGGATTGGCTGTCCTCCTCCAGGAGTGGCAGGTTGTTGTCCCATTGGTGATTGAGGAGGGGGCAGAGGAGTGGGCACAGACTGCTGCTGCATTGGCTGTGCTTGTTGAGCTGCACTCTGCTCTTGCTGCATCTGTAGTTGTTGTTGCTGCTGCTGCTGCTGAGCTTGTTGTTGTGCTTGTTGCTGTTGTTGATTGATGAGTGTCCTCAACTGGGCGTGTCTTGCCATTCCCGATTGGAGGACAGCACCCACAGTCTTCCCTTCGAGAAGAGCTTGTTGCTGCTCACGCATCTCCTCTTGTGCTTGCACCTGAACATCGATATCAATTATTATGAGGTGAAGGGAGGGAGAAGGGTCATACATACGAATAATTAGTTACCTCTTTGGCCGTTCTCGCTAGAATCTCGTGTACAGACTGATTTACTGAAGAAGTGTTCGCTGATGAATCGAGCGAACCTGCAAACAATTATTGTCGAATTGTCATTGAGTGATTCGAACGATAATCAATAGACCAGTAGATACAATGAAAATGCTCACCATTGGAAGACGCGGCCTGTTTGTTGTGGGCTGAGGCCATGTGATTGTTCATCCCTTGAGTTGTCTTGTATCTGCAATCAACCATCTCTCATCTTATTCTTTCCGGATTTCAATCGGTTTAGAGTTCAGCAATAGATTCTCCTCATATGAAAACCTTCGCCTATCGCAAAACACTCGAATTGTGAGTGGTTACAGCAGAGGAATAGTTCAAGTGTGCATACATCTTTCGATCTCTACTCATCCATCCTATTCGAACCATTCCCTTCCCGAGGGATCCAACCTCACCTCTTGCAGCAATGGGGACACTTATATGGTCTGCTCATGGCATATTTGGTAGGTGTGGGAGGAGGGAGACCAAGTGCAGACGTCGATGACACCACTTCACCCACTGTCGTTGCGATCGAACCATCCACTGCAATTTGAACATTTGTGAGCACTCGAGGTACCCCATCTATTCCAGTCTTAATGATAAATAGCAATCAATTAACTAGTTGGATAGATATGATCATTCGCCAAAGATAAATTGCTCACAAGTGTTCATGGCAGTTCCAATGGACAGCATTCCACCCGAAATGGGCCCTCCTCCTCCCATTCCTCCTATTGTCGTCGCATCCTCTGGTTTGCCATGGGCTGATCGCATGTGGTATCTGTAATGAAGCAATAGCATCACATTAGAGACCAAATCACCGAGATACATAAAATAGCCATTTTTCGCAAGCCCAAAACTATTGAAAATAATTTTTAACGAGTGAATTAAGTACTGACTTGACTCCTTGTAGATTCTTATATCTGCGTTCACATCCATCAACAGTACACTTGTACTTCCTCTCCTCTCCGTCTCCTCCTTCTCCATCCTCTCCATCGTCCGTCCTTTCACTCTCTGATCCTCGCATACGAGAAAGAGCCAGTGAACCCACTACAATGAAACGGGATAATGATCTGTCTACTACAACTCCGGAAAGGTGAGACATGACTAAGATAGAGGGAAGACAGTTTTCACTCACCAGACGTGGTTCGTTTCTTGTAGCACTCGAAGTTCAACTTGGTGGGCAGTTTTGGAACTGGAGTTGGCTTGTAGCCGCCAGGGAAAAGACTGAAAATCGAAGTCATGATTCTCACCTTCATTTATGATTTATATAATCCAGCAAAACATCTGGCTAAATCGCCAATAGAATTTGTAAAAAAGATAAACAAATTACTTGTAGATGCTGTTTGGCCTCACGAATTTATTCTGCTCATTATCGACGACATTAATAGGAGGCGTGTCTGAAAGAAGTATTTTAGAAATAAGGGCAATTGAACTTTAAAAAAAACAGAGAAAAAAATATAAACTTACTGCAATGGGCGTCTTCAATATGGGCTATGAGATCGTATGAATTGGCGAAGTTTAGACAGCATCGACTGTGGGGACACGACGTCCCGTTGAAGAGACACGACGTCATCTTCCACCCGTGGACTGAAGAAAGTATTAGAGGGAGAAGGAGAGAATATAATAGAGACTGAGATATCTTGGAGGGACATCAACCCTTTCCAATGGAACAATTCCAAAAAAAATAGAGAGCCAATGTTCATTGCAGCAAGTAAAAGTCGATGAATACACATAATTCACATTTTGAGATGAATTCTGCAGCTTTCGATAAAGAGAACGCTCTGATTCGGAAGAAAAGAGGGGTTCGTAATACAAGTATTGAGTCTAACACTGGTGATAGCATTGCATTCCATTAAAGTCATACTAATGATTTTGCATAACGAGTAAAAATGTGGCGAAGTATAGCTTACAATTAGACCAGCGTACTGAAACAGTAATATTAGAAGCAAGTTGTATAAGTTAATAGTGAGGGAAGGTGGGAGATTATGCAGGTTGGATAGTTTCAGAGTAGACATGTCTTGTGATATTGAGACGATCCGAGAGAAGATATTCGCTCCCACTCAGAGACTGCAATGCAACAATATTATTATCGATATCGTACATTAATCCAATTCTTATGTCACTCACTATCATATGACCACAACACGAACAATCGTCCCCGCCGGACAAGGCGGGGACGATTCGCTAGCTTGGCCTATCCCTGATTTCTCAAATTATAAAATATTTGTTAAACAATGCATTAAGTATGCATTAAAATGTCGTGAACTATGGAGACTGACCACGTTGGTAATCTTCTTCATCTTTGCGAGTGCCGTTGAGAAGAGAGTGGGAGGACCAAGCCACAGAGTCTGCAGATCAGCAATGCGACCACGAGGAGCACTTGAGACTCCTCCGAAGATGTACATCTGACCCTCCTGATAGAGATTGGAAGGAGGTTCCATGAGAGACTATACAATATATTCTATCGGCATCAATATAGAGTTCCGTGCGAGTACTACTCCATTCTGTTATTGGTATTCCCATCGTCATATTGACACTGCTCAACATCCGAGTCTTCAAATGCGTTGACTTGAGAAACAACCTATTATCGCTAACTTGAACCAATGACTCTAATAATATACATGGGAAAAGGGAGGAGGGGAAGATGATGATTATAATGGAAACGTACGGCAGTGATGCTTGCATCGTGGAAGAAGACTGCACTGGGAAGGTCGTCCATCCTTCTCCATACATGGGTGTCCAGATTGAAGGACCACACACATTTGAGAACAGTCTGAAATTAAAAGAATGCGTTTTATTTCGAATAGATAGGATAATGAAACTAGACTTGCGAGACGTACATTCATCATTGCAGTATTACTCACTCGCGTATCATCAAAACAGCCTCCAGCAATGATCACTTGACGACCCCATTGGACCAGCGAGTGACATCTGAAAATAATTTAACGAATCTCGGAAAATGTGGAAATTAAAGCAATCAAAATTAAGAGCTCGCACAAAAATATTTGAATGAACTCGTTTTAAATTTAAAGTACGGTACAAGATAGACGCCTCAAAAAGCAGTATCAAATTAAAAACAAGTTAACTTGGTTTCTATCACTATCATTTGGTAAAAATATAACATAATAGATAAACTAGCCTTCTTCCAACAGGATGGCCATGGTC
Source organism: Pristionchus maxplancki (assembly GCA_900490775.1). Classification (NCBI taxonomy): domain Eukaryota; kingdom Metazoa; phylum Nematoda; class Chromadorea; order Rhabditida; family Neodiplogasteridae; genus Pristionchus; species Pristionchus maxplancki. The sequence goes on from LS531849.1 coordinate 1,965,022, forward strand.
AGGGTCGGGTTCAGTGTCTATTATCTCATACACTTTTCGCTCGATGTTGAACACTGAGATCTGAGAGTAGAGATCAATACGGTCCAATACGGTACAGCAATACCAATGCCAAAATTTCTGACTATGTCCTTTGCACATGCAAAAATTACCTATGATAAGAATTTTAGAGAGAACAATCTCTGGTATTTGCTGACTAGTTGTAAACTAGTTGACTGACTAGTTGCTGGGCAGTAGCGAAACTACTAGTCATGGAACTAGTTTACAACTAGTTGTAGACAACTAGTTTACTACTAGTCAGGGAACTAGTCAACTACTAGTTGTAAACAACTAGTTTACTACTAGTCAGGGAACTAGTCAACTACTAGTTTGCGCCGACTCCGCCCACCCACACTAGTTTACAACTAGTCAGCAAATACCAGAGAATATTCAGAATTGTTTTCACATATTCCGCCTCTCGATATCTATTTCACCTCTGTTTAAGAGTATACATTCAGAAATACCGTTTTGAAGGAAGCGATTCTTTGTGTAGTTCCTCCTCCGAATATGTAGATGCTGTCCTTCTCCAGAATTGCCTCCATTCTGTACAGGCCGATGTCATCGGCATACTGAATAAAAAATCTCACAAAACATTAGTACTACTAATATTGGATTTACGTTTTGATGTGTCTAACAGGCTGGATAACTAGTACTAAAATGAGGAGGTCAAACAGTAAGACTGAAATAAGAATCTTGTGATGAACGAACATCCTTTTTGGGAACCAAAATGGCATTCGATAATTAAGAACGCCTTGCATATATTTTCAGTGTAATTATGTACAATTAAAAATCGTAAATAAACGTACGGTGGCATACTCTTCCCATTCCCATTTTCCGGTAGAATCATTTAGACGCAGAGCGTGCACATCCAATCTGAAAGTCATCGTATTTATCTCAAAAAGCCGTAACTTCACGATATTTGAACTCACTTGAATTGAGTGCCGTCAGTTCCTCCGACAGAAAAGGTGATGTTTCTGACTGGATCGTAGACGAGAACCTTAAATCAGCACATTTGAATAAAGAGTAGGAAAAATATCCCAATTTTTGCTGGAGCAGCAATGACTACATATAGAAAAGGTTAGGAAACAACTAACATGACCGTAGCATCCACGCTTGCTTCCCATCGGCTTGACCGTCTTGATTTGAACCTAAGAGGGAAAATCATGATAATTTAAGATTCAGAGAGCGAGACTTACTTCATCTCCAATGACTCTGCCCATGAAGACTATTTCATCCAACTGCATTCCGAAGGGAATTCCTGTGCCTCCATACACAATGAATGATCCATTACCATTCGAGTGACCTGCGAGGGGCATATAGATGATTTAAATATATATAATAAAATTCCTACATGCGAATGAAGCGAGAGTAGTGGGGAAATTCTCCGGAATAGTGCAGCGAGTCCACTTGTGAGTGACCAAGTTGAATTTCCAGAGCTGCAAGAATAATTATAACTGGGATATGATCACTTAGTTTTTTTTTTGAAGAATAGCTTACCTCTCGCAGAATGGTATCTTCCGGGTTGTCAGTGTACCCACCCATGACGTAAAGGAAATCGTTGTCTACGAACGTGCGATGTCCACTGCGAGGTCTGGGCCATCCTGAATCGATTTAGTCGTTATACTCTTCTCGATACAAAGTTCTTCACCTGCATCGTCGGGCTGGGGCTGGATCAAATTGAATTTGTAGAGACCCGAACTCTGAAATAAGACATATTTGCACATGCTAGGTAGTCGTGTGTTGTTAGTCCCCTTACCAAACTCCGATTGCAGCAGTTTTATTGAGCATATGATTGCTGCATTTACTGTTGCATGCTCTTATGAGAGCAAAATGCAATTCTAATTCTACTAATGATGTCTATTAGATTTGAACTTACGGTTTCAGGAGCAGTAGAGCCGACTTCTTCAGCCATGACCCAGTCGTCTGATGTTGCCTATGATATAAAAGGCTTATAACTTACAAATGCAAACAAAGTATTAAATAATTATAAAGACAAAAACAAAAACAACATTTTAAACCGCGCTGAAACCGCGCCTGGCGCGCTGGCGCGGTTTCAGCGCGGTTCCTGTTGGTCGAGTAATTTACACTTTATTGCTCGTGTAGTTATTTTTCCATGATAACAATGTATCACTGCCGCGTGATTTCCGAGCAGTTGTCTTATTCTCCCTTTACACGATCTTAATTATAGCATGTCGGCGTGATTATGCTCGGATATAAAGCAATATGCGAATTAGACGAACTCAGTGTGGATGATTTAGTGATTGATTACGCGTATCTGTCCGACGAAAACTTCTTGCTTGTAGCTCTACTCACTTCTAAAGGTCAGTCACATTGTTGCTCGACGTTTAACCAATTTTCCTTTCCAGGCAATGTTCAAATCGTTTACGAAGTCGGATCTGATCGCCCCCGTAAGAGACTCGTTAGTATTCCTTCAATCTGGGGTCGTCCAATCGATCCGGTAAGTGTATAGGATTAATATTTGTGTGAATAACCTCTGAATATCGCAGGTAGCGTTATGCATAGGCCCCGAGGCAGCTTTCCTAGCGCTAGCTCTCAGCGATGGAGACGTTCTAGTCGTCCCCATGAAGCTTTTATTAGTAAGTACTCCTCTTCCATATTTTCGAAGAATTACTTTATTTATTAATAAATACTGTTCTAATTCAATTTGCTGCAGGATGTAGCCTGGGGAGCGACGAATCTGTTCGTAGAATCGTCTTCCGTTCTCGTTCCTGTCTGCTCCTCTGCTAATCTCGTGCTTCGTACCCCTACCTCCATCCTATCTTTCGTTTCCAGGACATGTCCCACTCCGATTCTGGTATATTCTAACAAGGTTAGTGTTATTAATCACGAGTTATCATATTTATTGTAATGATGATCTCAGGCTGGTCAAGTGCTCATCGTCGATTTACTCACTAGAAAGTTAGCGATCGAAGTGCAAGCACCAGAAAGTGTCCACAAGATAGATTTATTCCATTCCACCTATGGAGTCGAGTTATTGGTCAGTTGAGGGTCCAATGGACATGTGGTCATGAATGTAATCTGTAGGTGACAAGTTTCACGGCTGCTCAATGGGTGGTCCCCCTCGAGAATGGCGATAGAGGACTACGAGAGACATTGGGAGTACTCATTCCATCTGATCTTCGAGCACTCGAACCAGCAACAGCCATTGTGGTGAGTGAGAAATGTAATTGAACGAGGGAGAAAGGAAATTGGATTGGTCCAGTCATCCACCAGATGTTTATCGATATAATTTGTGTGAATTGCAGTCTCGATGCGGTGATTTCGTGACTCGTCTGAACACTGAGACGAATGAGGTTGATCTGTTCTCTAATACGCGAGCTCTTCTCACTCAACGAGCCGGTTTCGAAGAGCAGAATAATGGAAAATTGATGGTAAGTCTCGATTAAGTCATCAGTTCTAATACTACTTGAACAACTCGGAATATATGGAACAGAGTTGTGGATTGAATAGAGTATCGATGTACGTCAGGTGCCCGCTGGAGCAATGGCCGTCTCTCTATCAGGGAAGACCCTTTTCTGTCTCACCAACAATAATCGGGTATCCTACAAATTGAGATTCGGACTCCCCTTCAATTCTCTAAATGGGGTATGTTGTATGTACACCTAATCGCATTAGATGCCTCTTCTCTTCCTTTGTCATTGGTCGATGTCTTGCAGGAACGTCCATCATGGGAAGGAGTGAGTACAGAAGCAATGACTGAATGGCCGAGTTTGGGAATGATTCCGTTGAGAGATCGGAGTGGATCCATGCCTGAGGCACTCATCATAAATGAAAGAGGAATTGTGAGGATCACTCCCGACAATGGAAGGTCAGTTTATAAATATAAATGCGGAGGGATGCATAAACAAGGCGGCTCTTGTTTGACTCCAGTCGGAAACGACGAATCCGCTGGTCATTTTTCTATTGGGTTGTCCGACGTAGATAGAGATGAGAGGAGCAGAGAAAGGGAGAGTGGGGGAGATTCTATAGTTACTAGTCCCTTGGGGAGTAAGACGAGAGCCGAATAGCACTCTCATTTAGAGAGATTCCCAGAGCCCCGCTCGTGAGCTTGTTATTCATTTTACAGCTGATATCATTATTAGTATTATTATTAGTACGATTTCAGTGATACGGTGGCGTGGTTGGCAGAGAGCATACTGTACTCGGACTTCCCCTCTCCAGGCACTCTCAAGTCAGTTCATTCTTTTTTCTTCCTTTGATCGGATTTCTCTTAATCAATGATCTCGAAACGCAAACACTCTGATGAGTCGTCCTAATTAAGGGAAGTGGGGGAGCACTTGAGTCCTGGCTCTTCTCATTCCTTCATCAATCGAGTCCTCAATCTCCTTCTCGATCGATTCTCAAAGGCAAAGCAGTCTTATGTAGCAGGGCAGCTGACGAAGATTGTCACCATCGCCAAGAATCAAGACGTAAGCTCTCTTCTGTCTCTAATTAAGTTGAATCATTACCCATCTCTAACAAGAGAGCACACACATTTTCAGATGAGTTTCGACGACCTTGTTGGTCTAATGGAGAAGTTCAAACTGGATCATCTACTACTCCCGCAGGTAATCTCCTTCTGATTATGTGACAAATAAACGTGGGCGGCTTGCATCATTCTTGACGCATTACCTATCGCACGAGGATACAAATTGGATAGCGACCCTCTCTCTCTTGTCAGATGATGGCTCGAGTGGAGTCGAATGGTCGTGATGGATGCAGAAAGAGAGTTCTTCCCCTCGTGGTCAGGAGTGTAGAGAGCAAGTGGAAGACTTCATTGGAGGCTGATTGCATACTCAGGTGGGGAGGAATTTAGTAGTATTGTTATTAGACGAAGAAAGGTCTAGCATTCTGTATATTTTAATGGAAATCTACTCACTGAATGATTGCTATTGCAGTCCTTTCCTTTGTCGTCACTCGGATCTCAAGGAAGGTCTTTCCTCTCTCCTCTCTCTTTCCCTATGGAGAAGTGCCGCTCTCCTTCTCCCTAGAGATGATACCCATTCCAGTGAGTTGAAATCGATTATAATGCTTACCTGTGACTGTTATGATTGTAGTAATGGTTGGAGCTTTATTGTCATTATGAATACTTCTCGAGTAACTAGTTGCAGAAACATTGTACTCATTATTCCATGAATTTTAGTTAATTAAATTCTTTGAGATGTTGTGCTGTCATTCTTGATCTCGAAGGGTCCTACTCTATGGAAGGATAGCGATGGAAGCACACGATCACTTGTTCGTTTTTCTTTTCTGATTTGTTTCTTACCAAAAATGTTTAATCACGCTACAATATTTTTACTATGGCAGATTCTGTGTCTCGTGTGGCCTCTGAAGTGGGAATTGCTCAATCCCGATGACGTTAGTTCGTTTAGTAGTCCTTTGAAATCTCTTTAGTATGCAGTATCCGGGATACTGTATCCCCATAGTTCTCTTGTAATCAATCCCTCTCCAGATCTCATCCTTCCTTTCTCTTCTCACTCAATGGCTGGCAGATCTTCTCAATGATGTCTCTGCCCTCTCCAAATGTGCAAGAATAGGATCGATCAATATCGAAAGGCAAGTCCATTCCTCAATCTCATACATCTATCAATTCATTCGTCTCATTCCATATAATCTCTTTCTCTCTCCAGATGTGATGCTCGTGCGAGTATTCTCTTCGTTCTTGCATCTCTTCTCGCCTGGTCTTCTCCCTCTTCCCATTCACTCAAATGTCCTCCCTCCAGTATGAGCACTGGTGAGAATTATTCATCCAATCCAGAGCAATTCCTCCGATTAGAAGGTAACAATATTTTCTTGAGGTCTGTCATCCTCTCTCGTCTACGGAGTCGATCGATCTCTCGTGCTGTGGGGAGATCTGTCTTCAGTGCAGAGGAAGGCGATAGAAGAAGGGGGATTGAATGGAGTGGCGAGGAGATCTCTCCCTGCCACTCCCACCCATGGAGGAGGGATGGGGAAGGTCGATGTGAGCAGTCTGGAGGTGAGAAGAGAGAGAGAGGGAGGGAGGGAGGGAGGGAGGGAGGGTCATACTAACGAGATTCTATCTGTAAGGTTCATTCCATCTCCGTGGGAGTTGAACACGTTGTTCTTCTGTCTTCCGATGGTCGACTCTTTTCATGGGGGACGAATAAGTATGGGCAGTGTGGAGTGGGACACTCATTACCAGTCAACACTCCTACGGTATACATCATCAATGCACTTTTCACTCTAAATTACTTACAAGGGAATGGTCTAAACTTACCACGAGATTGGGACATGAGCTATATACCATTCGAAAGAGCATCAAAAGTTGAGTCGATTCACGTTTTCAAATTCTCCTATAGGGATCTGTGCTGGGAGGTAGGTCACTTTTCTTGCAACACCCTTCAGCACAGTGATCTGCCCTCACCAGACTCTCGCGCAGTTAGTGCATCT
>LS531849.1:1981266-1998960 GCA_900490775.1 Pristionchus maxplancki
GTGTGTGCTAACGGTGCTTGGGGTTCCGGGTTACGGTATTGTGGCTTCGATTATCAAAGTACGGTATTCTGGTATCGGTATTACGTTGCTGTTGTAGGCTAGGTTATTCAGGTTTCGGTATGTACTCTCGAAGTTGGGTTACGGTAGTGGTATACGGCATATCATGGTGGGTATCGGTAGTCCGCTTCCGATATTGGGTTACGGTACATCATTATAACAACGCTAAGTCGAAAAAATGAGAGATTTCCTACGTTTTAAAAGTTCAGACCACATGTGGTCTGAGACACACTGTGGTCCGAGATTTTCGGACCACTCATTGTCTGAGACACCGCGCGGTCCGAGAATTCTCGGACAATGATATTCTCAGACCACGCGTTGGACACAAATTGCCATCCCTAGAAGGAATGTGTGTTGTTTCAGTTGCGACTTCATCAATTGTGATGAATGGAGGAGGGAAGATTCCGTTCAGGAAGGGCCATCGAAGGGCATGGAGTATGCCCAGTGGAAAGGGAGTACACAGTCACATCAATGTACTACAGGATAGTGTCATGATGGTCAGATATCCTTTACTCTTCACAATCATCTCTCACTCACATAGGACATTCACGTGAAAAGTGGTCTCGTCAGACTCAGTGGCATGTCTGAGATCTATCTGCGTTGATCTCAAGTGGAACCATTGACGTAGAGGGGAGACAGATGTCTCTAGAGCACTGAAACATAGAATGGATGATTGAATGTAAACATGGAAGGGGAGATCTTTTCTTATAATTGGCTTCAGAACGACGGAACTCATCGTAAACGAGTGGTGAAGTATCGACTGCATCCCCATAAGAAGAGAGAGGGAGGAGGAAGAGATGGAGAACCCGGTCACAAGGTCCATTTCCATGTAAGAATATCTTTTTTTTTAAATTTAACCTTCTTAGTAATTCATTCTGAATTTAGAGGTCATGGTAGTAATTGCGTTCCCTCTCAGGAGATCGGTGATATCGACGATGAGAATGAATTGGAGATCGAGATCAATGAAGAGGAGATCGTCTATCCAGCAGAGGAAGGAGGAAAGGGAAAGAGAACTGTCGTCAAGAGAGTACGATCACTTTCATTATTACATTAGTTGAATTTCTATTTCAATTCATCAAGTTGCTTACATTCTAAAGAAATCAGGCTGCACGAACAAAGTGCGAGGTGAACAAGAAAGTGATATTAATTGGTGGTCGTTTCAGTTCTGGGAGGCTCGATGGAAGGCACAGAACTTCGAGTATCTTCCTGAATGGTTGCAGGACAATGAATACCTCAAGACTGGTGAATCTTGTTGATTTAACGAATTGTTTCGTATTGATCCTAGGTAGCTGTGAAAGACTGATTTGGAAGTTTGCTCAAAGTTCTCAAAAATGAATGGAGAACTAACGAGTAAGTGTTGTACAGGTCATCGTCCTCCTCTTCCCTCATTCGGATCCTGCTTCAAGAGTATATTCGCCCTCCACACTGAGACTGGCAACATCTGGACCCATATGTATGGTGAGTATCCCCTCCCCTTTCCCCTCGAGTTGACGAGATGGTTGACAGCAGCTCTTTTTGCACCGCAAGCGATTTCTCAGCTTGTCAAATCATGGGTTTGAGTGGAGGAGAAGAGAAGGGAAGGGAAATGAGTTGAGTAGACACGAGGTGTAAACATAGAAATGCTGCATTGAATAGTGAGAAGTGTTCATTGATTACGTGTCAGTCTCATAACCTCCTTCTCCCGCGTTTCCACCCCTCCCCTCCATTCCTACATTCCTCCATTTAAATGACAGCGATCTGTGACTAAACCCGATGTGTTTCAATTGTGAAAAGCGTTTCGGCACTTTTTTTGGATTATCGATTCTTTTGTAGATTCGTTCATTCGTCTTCCCCTGATATATCCTCCTTCTCAGGCTGTGTTCTCTTCGTTGGAGTAGCGCTTTGGTTCCTACTCCGTCCTTCTCTTCTCGTCCCATGGCAGGAGAAACTCGTCTTCTCTGCTTTCTTCTTCGGTCTGTTACCATTCTCAATCCAATTCCCGCGATTTCTCCCCGACTGAAGAATGATCGTTGATCTCTTTCTTTCTCCCTCAGGTGCTGTTTGCTGTCTGGGAATGTCGGCTACTTTCCATACTGTGCAATGCCATTCCCCTCAAGTGGGAAGTCTATTCAGCAAGTGAGTGGAGAAGAGAAGGGTAGCTATCACGGAGTGGAGGGCGATGAGGTGGATGGAAGGAGTACTGAGTGGTATTCTGCAGATTGGACTACACGGGTATCTCGATGTTAATCATGGGTTCATTCGTTCCATGGATACACTATGGATTCTACTGCAGACCAACACTCCAGGTCAGAGCGAACCTTACCCATCGTCTTTTCTATCTTGTTTTCTATGTTCACTGGCAAGTATTTGGGCAATATAATTCGTTCATATTGCAGATAATCTACATCGGAATGATCATAATACTGGGAACAGCTGCAATGATCGTTTCGTTGTGGGATAAATTCGCCGAGCCGAAATTTAGGTGAGCGGAGAAAAATATTTCCTCTGGGAATTCTTCTTTAGAATGTGTGATTAGATACTAGCAGAGGAAGATAACTTATTTCTGTTCCTAGATATTGCACGCTAGTGAATGAATAATTAGGGAAGTGATGAGAGAAATGGGAAGAAACGGGAATAGGTACTGGAGAGCGAATTGAATACTTGGAATTTCGCCCTAAAACAGTGAACGAGGAAAGGAGATTGATGACCTTCCTGTTATGAGAGAGGAAGGGAAATGAGTAGATGGATCTATCGGCAGTCTCCTCCCCCCCCCCCCTTTCATCCCTTATCAACCAGACCAATCCGTGCGGGAGTCTTCGTGGCCATGGGTCTCTCCTCCGTCGTCCCTGCCTTCCATCTCCTCGTTGTCGATGGATTCACGTGGATGGTCAGTGGAGACTGTCGAGAAGGGACGACAGTATTCAATGGTCTTCTCTTCAGATGGAGCACACTTCTCTCGGATGGCTTCTCCTCATGGGTGCTCTCTATCTCACTGGAGCGACAGTTTATGCTACGAGAATCCCCGAGAGATGCTTCCCTGGAAAGTGCGATCTGTGGGTGAGTAGACGACACCATTGCCAGCATACCGAATTACTGTATATCGATCGTACAATTACCTTTTTTCAGTTCCAATCGCATCAACTCTTCCACACTTTCGTCGTAGTGGCAGCTCTCGTCCATCTCCATGGAATATCGTCGATGGCAGTGAATACTCTCGAAGAAGGATCCTGTCCTGAACAACTACTCTACAAGTGAGTCCCCCCTCTCTCCCTCTCTTATTGAAACACTTGCTGGTTCATACTATAATCGTGCCAACCTTGGTGCGTGGGTAGTCTGTCTACGCTAGAGTATGGAGTGGATAGATTTCCTTCCTTCCTCCCTGTCTCCCCCCCCCCCCTCCTCCCCTCCCCCTCTCTCCCTTCATCCATCTCCTCCTCCTCTCCCTTCTACCCATATAATCCGTCTGACTACTCTTTTTGCCCATTGTCGATGTTGTTTTGGGGTCCGTCAGTATCGTATTACACTATCCATTCGGGGAAGAAGGAAGATGAAGGAGGATACTCCTCATCTCTTCTTCTTCCTCCCTCATCATTTATCTACCGCAGCTTCGAATGATTTCTCTGCTCTGATCGCACTTACAACTCAACGTCACTGAATCGACGTCTACACACAATTTTTGAGAGATTATTGAGGAACTCCCTGGCGATAAAATAGTGTAGGTGCAGGAGAGGGGAGAGGGGGAGGGAGTGAATCCCGTTCAAATCCCACCCCCCTATTCTTCCTCTTCTTCTGCCTACACCAATTCATCTTGTTATTCTTTTCTCCCTCCTCGGTTGCATCTTCCTTTCCTCTTTTTCCTACTTCTTCTCCCACTGGTCTTCCTCCCCCCTTCCCCTCCTCCCTCCTCCCCCTCCTCTCCCTACAGTCGTTATCCCTCATCGAGACTCTCGTCAGACGATTGTTCGCATTAGCGACTGCCTCTTAGATATTCAATTCTGGATTCCTCCGTCTATTTTCCCTCTCTATTTCAGTTACGGTATCGAGCGTAATCCAAACTGGTTGGCTACGAAACTTGGATTGGATGAGCCAGAAGGAATCGTCTCGTGGACTCCAGAGATGCTCCAACCACTCTGAATAGGTCATTGATCGATTGTTAGATTGTTCATTCCAATTCTGCATTGTAATATACTTGCACTACTTCTCCTTCCTCATTCTCCCTTCCATCTGTTTTAGATTGTAATAATTCTGCTTCCATGTAAGTACTGCTTGTTTGCCTTCTTTCCGTTGTTATCGGTTCTTTGGGATAAGTGAATGGGTTGATCAAACGAAGAGTTCGAATCTCGTTGTTCATAGCATGGCTCCCCCCTCCATTCAAATCGAATCCTTAAACATTCAGATGCATCCATTGTCCTACTTTATTCCAATCCATTCTCTCTTTTCCTATTCTGTAAACAATTTGACCAGGTGTTTCTTCTATTCGTTCGTGATTACTAGATGTCTCCCGATTCAAACGATTCAGTCTCTCTTATCATTCTACATCATCTTCCCTTTCTCTGTAGACGGTCCTTTCCCCTCTCTCTGGTAGTACGGCAATCAACTCCCTTTCTTCCCATCAATCATTCCTTCTTTTCTTTTTTATCTGTAATGGTTAGCTGCGAATAGAACGTCCATTCATTTTCGATAAAGAGTTTACTCGTGAGAAGAGTTGAGATGATTGAAGACGAAAGGTTAAGAGACCTTCCGATATCTGTTTGATTATTGTTCGTTGTGTTCTTCGGAAGTTGTGTTGTGCTGCACCCCATCTACTCTTTTCGTATCCTATCCCTATCCCTCTGGTATCTATCCTATCTCCCTCTAATAGTGTCTAGGACGATCCTTTATGCAGGCGCATCCGTTTGCCGAAATCCGAGATGGAAGTAGTATGTGAGGACATGGGAATCTCTTCATTCAGCCCAATAGTAGATCAGAGGTTGCGAGAGTTCCTCGTTCAGTAAACGAATCTACCCCCTATCCACTTGCATTGATGGAAGTTTATCTGTAGTTGGCTCATCCCAATCTCTCTTCTTCCTTCTTCCCTTTCTCCATCTCCAATTGGTCCATTCTCCGACTGAAACTTCTCCAGTTCATTCTCTGGTCTCTTCCATCTCTTCATTCTTCTCTAACTCTTCTTCTTCCCTTCACATTCCTCTTCTCTCCAACTCATTTCCCCTCATTCATCGTCCAGTCTAATCTATCTACACGAAGGGACGAAGACTCGGGTTGATATCTTTCTCGGAATTCCTTCCCTTCTTTCCCTTTCCCTTCCCCTGCCTCTCTCCTATCCCCTCTCCCGACGGTTAACTCAATTCCCGGCAGTCTGAATGCACGAAAGTCAAAGATGCGAAAAGATTCATGTGTATCGATAGGGAGGAATGGATAGAAGGAATAGAAGGAGTGCTGAAGGAAGGAGGGAAGGAGGAGTAGAGTAGGCGGATGTTTTCCACGAGAAGAAGAGATTCACACACAAGATTCGAGTTCTCCATCCACGTTTAAATCGCTCGAGACCATTTCTGATCGTTAGAGGGAGTGCCATTTGGCCGCACTTTGCCTGTCTTTTATGCCTTCTTTTTGCTCTCCATTGGCATTTGTTCGTCTTTCTTCGCCCTCTCTTCATCTCTTTTTGTACTCTCGAGAGGGAATCTCTTCTTCTTCTCTTGTGCCATCTGCATTATTCATCCCATTCACCTCCATTCCTTCTCTGGATTCGCCCTTCGTATCCATTTCACACCAATTCCTCTCCGCACCACCCCTAGCACTAGTCTTGAACCTATCTTCAAAATGATCATAATATGGATACAGTAAGACGTCGATAGATTCTCCCATCTCTTCCTCTCCAATTCCCATTCTCTCTGATTGCCATGGGAAAGTTACTCGATTATTCGTGGGAAACTGCTAAATTTTCCTCTCAAGTGGGAAAATAGTAATAGCAGTGAAGGGGTCTACTGCTATTTTTGTTATTTCCACTTTTGTTATTTGTTTTTTCTCCAATTAATGATTAGGACCTGAGAATAATGATTACAATTCGAATGAAGTTCATTGTATGCAGGAAGGATTCGTATGGGCAGCAAGGAATTAGTGTTCTAGTTCAGTGTCAGTTTTAAAAGTGCGTAGTGTGCCTCAGAAGTTGTGATGAGGATGTAGTTTACTTTCGATGGGTTTGTGAGATTGATCTCTACTTTGAATCGTGCGAGCACAGTGCAATTCATTGAGAAGTGTGTACCCATTCCGTGGTGATTGGTTGTTGAGAGGAAGTGTTTCAAGTATAGCACCCTCCCCCCCCCCCTTCATTCCTTTCTCTTCCATTCTGATGAGTGCATAGTCCACATGAGTGATGTCCGTTCCTTCTTCTCTACGAGTTACATCCTCGTTCTCGTTCATTGTCAGAACAATCCGTTGTTCCGCACGCGCGCACTCCTAGAAAGTGGGAGATGTCTAATGTTTGTTACTCTGATTCCGCACGGTTTATCTTCATTCTTCACTCTGAGCACTCTTTGAACTACTGTGCTCTACAATATAAACCCAAATATATTTCGAATCATTCTCACACAAGTGTGCTCAACTACCACATGTTCACTTGTGGTACCATCCTAAGATTACCACCTCCTCTCTTCTCCTTTTTCTCCTTGTTCTCTTCCCTCTCTCTTCAACTTCATCCGTCTCATTTCTACTCGAATGATTCATTGGCTGCTCGCCTACAGCTTTGTTTGTTCTTCTTTATTCTGTGTTCTATCAACTCAAGTATGTGTTGGCCAGTTAGTCGCGTCTTTCCTTCTCGCGTCGTGTCTTCGTCCTTCTCCCTGTGTCCATCCAATCTCTTCTCTCCAGATGGCCGAATCATCTTCATCGCAGGAGCCAATGCATCAGGAGGTCGATCCCACTGAGTTCCTTCGACTTCAACCCAAGAAGAGCATTCTCAAGGTATCCTACTAGTCTTGGTGCTGGCCAATTTATTGATCGATTTCATACTCATGGTCATTGGATGAATGTATGATGTATCAATCCAATGAATTATCGTGCAGGCTAAACAGACGTCTTCATTCGAATCGAAGGAGGGAAGAGCTCACTTCGATGAGATGAACATCATTGCCACTCATCATCCAGCTGATAAGGATTATGGACATATGAAGGTCAGAAAAGGTTATTTCACTATATTCAACATGATTCATTCAATCGAAATGGACTGCGATAAAATAAGTGATTATTGCGAACCTTTTTGTCGAATATATTGTGAATGGTTTTCTCTAGTGATGAAAAGTGACAGGAACCGTGAATTAATTTGCAAACTCGGATGCGCATCACTCACTATTTTGGAATAACGAATGCTTCGCAGAATAATGATGTGAATATGAAATAGATTATCCGCGCGCTCTCTTTTCATTCTCATTTTCTATATTTAGCAGTAGGGTATATAACGGTGACGTCGTTTGGAACTTGTCAGATTGAAATGGTTCGAAAAAATAGATGAGAGATGGGTAATTAAGATCGAGGAGCCTAAGACTCCGTACCACTACTCTGATGGAGAGCACAGCGAGGGAGAGGGAGTGGCTGCGCAGCCGAGAGCGAGGTGAGAGAGAGGAGGGGGGTCCAGTTGTAGTCCTTCCCTTGCAGACGCGTCTCTCTGGTGGGAGCAGTGGATGCAGAGGCAGTGGTGGCCGGATTGGCAGATGGAAAGAGGAGGGAGAGCATCCCTTTCAATGATAGCAGTGATGATGAAGGAGAGGAAACTCCCGAGAAGAGAGGTCAGCACTCATTCGGTATACTGATTGTGGAGATCCGTGTAGAGGAGGGATGTAGAACATAGCAACCAGTACTTTACTAAATACTACTCGTCCTCTTTATTCCGTCTATATCCCCAAACCAGTGTTTTGTGTTGCAGATAAGAGACTGGAATTCGAGGCGAAGCGTAAGATGCACTACAACGAGGGAGCCATTCTGAAGCAGCATCTGGATGTCGACGAAGATGAAGACGACGATGGAGATGTCAAGTCGATGTGAGACCCCTTCCACTCCCCTTCCCCTCTTTCCTCTCTACTTCCCTCCCTTGTCTGTACCCCGGTTGGCACCCACTGCCTTCCCTTCTCCACTATGAGGCACTTTCCTAATTTCCTATATTCATAAGTTCCATTTCTCCTTCCATTCTCTCTCGACGAGGTTGTTTATAATTGGATGCAATAGTTGTAGTCGCTCTTCTATCCATTTATCGTCCCTCTTCTCCCCGAATCTCGCGGTGGTTCCAGTGTGTAATTTGGATAAATAATGTAACGAATTCTGTTTAATCTCGCACGGAAAAGACGATAGAAAGAGAGTGAAATGGGACTAGCGAGTGGACGGAAGATGATTACGCATCGAAGATACGACAGAATTTGAATCGGCACGCGTATCCTGCAACGAAGAATGAGGTTACGGTGGACGGGAGAATATGGATGAACGAAATGAGTGAGTATCGCACTCTTACTCTTGACGGGTTCAGCCATGTCTCTCCTCTGTCTATTGTAGACTGAAGGTCGATTGAGGGAGTCGATCATCTGAGACAGTTCATCGTAGTACGCAGAGGGATACAGTTGTCCTTCCGGATTCAGAAGTTTCACGAATGAGACTGAGTAGGGGAAGGCCTGCAATCAAGAGATTACTCAGATTGAGAGATGAAAAAGGAAGATATATCTGATTCTTCTAGATACCAAAGCATAATAGTAACGTGAAGTTGTATTTGGATCGAATTGATCACCAGATTGATTTAAACCATTAATAATGACTCTTGAAGGCCTTGGAATAGATTAGAATGGACTGACCCGTGCTTCCCTGTTCATTCCCTTGTCCTCTGCTGCGACTGTGTAGAGAAGAACGAGAAGGGAAGAAGAAAGGAGAGACAGCGACACCATCACAAAGGGGTTACCTGAGCAGAGAAGGGATCAGGGGATGACGAATGGAGGGGAAGAGGACGGTGGATGATCTCGGAACAAGACCTAACAGAGAGAACTATGATGACTTCTCTATAGAGTAGAGGGTGATTTATCTGTCAGCTGGAGCAATTCAGAACGAGCCACAACAATGCATTCTCGAGTGAGGGGTGGGAGTATTCAGAGAGAGATTCCAGATAGGGGAGTTTCAGAAACTACTCTCGTCGATCAAAGATAGGTAAGTAATGCATTGTGATAATAGAGATAACGAGGTGAAACACCTGAAGGTGGGAGGATATGAGCGAAAGAGTTGAGACAATTGACACGAATACAGGTGGAATGACGACATTAGAAGAGACGAAATGAGAGATGAATTAGACTGGCTACTGTAGATGGGAATGAAATGAGGAGGAGGAGGAATGGAATGGAGTTTTATATGAAGTTGGATGATGGATGAGTCTTCTCCCATCAATGGAAACCCTTCTCCCTTCATTGATCATCAGTGCAATTCGCAGAATATCCATGAAAAGTACCGTAAAATGCGGGGTGACATGACCTTTTCATCTAAAAATTACCTTTAACATACAGTAGGAGTAAGGGATCGATTGGATGAATTTCATTGTCATGATTCTTCATGGATCTTACCTACTTCAGTCAGATTGGATAGCTGGAAATCTCGATGAAATTTCATTTTTTCCCGCAAGACATGATGGTTTTGTTAGTAAAATTTTTTTTAAACAACTTTACAGTAAAAAACAGGTAGAAAGAATCGGAAAATTCCATTTTTTTCATCTATGTACTTCGCTTCAAAAAGATGAGAAATGTTTGAAAACCCAAACAATAACTAATTTCATATTTTTTTTTATAGAAACAGTATGCTCCCCCGCTCCCTCAATCGCTAGAGGAAGGGATAAGAGAGGGTAGATCACTGGCCACTTTCTGTCTCTCATAATCGATTGACCTCATCTCCAGGCTTGTTTTCCTCTTCTCACTTCCTAAGTTTCTTCTTTCGTTTTTGACCTCGATAGCCACTGTTTCTACATACTTTACCTCCCTGCGTCCCCTCCCCTTCTCTTCTTTTCCTTCCCTCAATTGATGATCCGTATCCGACTCTTCCCTCTGTTCATTTCGCATCTCTAGGCAGGTGCTCTTCCTATCGGAATATGCCCTCTGTATACTGTGTACCCTTCCCATCCCTCCCCTCCCCTCCCCCCTCTCCCTCCCTCTCCTCACTGAATCACTTTACTGATCCCTCCAATACAAATTACACGTGTGTCCTTCCATATGCCCCTATCCTTGTATCCTCTCTCTTCAATACTCGTAAACTGTCCTTCTGTTCCTCTCTCAATGCCCTGTCTCAGATGATTCCATCGGCCTCTCTTCTGGTCGATCTTCCAGGATTCAGTTCCCTTCGTCCATCTATCATCTCCATCTCCCTTCCTCTTCTCATCCTCCTCTTCCTCCCTGTGTCAGGTACTCTATTAACTAGTCTATTGCATTGAATCAAACGAGATCTCATTAGTATTCCGTCTATCCCTCTCTTCCCTCCGTGCGATAGTACTACTGATAGATAGAAGGAACGACTCATAGGTTGAGAGTCACAACATTCTTTGAAATCTGAAATCTGATGAAATCTTGAGTGTTAAAAAAACTAGGGAACTATCAAATAGAAAGTTCCGTTCATTCTTCCACTTCTAATCGGATATTTACTACTATCAACAATTAGTGGACGATTTGACTGATAGTGTTAGTGGTCCTTGATCCTCCTTTTCCTCCGTACCGTTCCTCTCCTTCCACCTCTATCATCATTCTCTTCTCATTCCCTTCTCATGCTCTATTCGTGTCTCTTCACTTTTCTACTTTCTTGAGTGTACAAACAGAAGAAGCTTCTCGTTGATAGAAGAGATGAGTCAGAGGAAAAGTTCGAAGGAGGGGGAACCATGAATGGGTCATCTAAGGGAGGGGGACACATCTCACAACTATTCCTTACTATCAGTATCACAGTACACTTGTTGACATTCGATTTTGCACAGTTTTGTAATAAAAAGATGAAGGATTAGATGATTTTAAGTAACGAAAAGATAGAATCGTTTCTTTTCAGATGGTTGTTCACCTTCGTGGTTTCGAGAGGAAAGATCAGTCCCTTCCATGGAGAAAAGTCTAGAATACAAAGTGGAAGAACTTCCATTGACGAGTTCGAGTGAGGAAGAGGACTTCATAGACACTGAATTGTGAGTATTTTCTTTGGCCGGATCACCCCTTTCCATCTCATGCAATACCATTCAACCAAATTAGCTTTCTGTGTTCGAGTGTTCAATCGATCATCGCATTGATCTTATGTGAAGAGTACTCTTCAAATGGATAGATGTGTTGTAGTATTTCAATGTGTACGCTTAGATTTTGATGTGATTGGCATCAATTCCATCAGTTCACTCAATGTCTTTCCCTCTTCAGTGTCCCCGATAAAGAGTGTGGAGTGAAGGAGAGCGGGTTCTGTGCCCATGGAGCGGGATGCAAACTCCATTGGGCACCTCTCCGAAACAGATTCGATCCCGTATGCACGTGAGTACTGTAGACTTCGGTAGAGTACTGTAGGCAAAACATTCTCCGAGATCGAGAATAGATGGATTATACTGATTCTTACTTGTTTTTCTGACATCAACTATCTAGAGTGTTCCATTCCTAATCTAGATCTCTTCAGATGCTCAGTGGGGTACATCGGCCATCGTTGTGATGAACCATACGACAAGAATGTATTCGCAGCTCCATTGGAAGTGGGAGGTACTCATTACATATAAATTCTATAGGAAATTTATGAAGAGCGAGTATTCGTAGCAGGAATGTGACGCTGTTAGGTCTGAATAAGAAATAGAATCCGAGTCAGAGATGGCTACCTCTGATCCTTGTCTCTTCAGGTCGTTCTCACACTTCTCTTGCTGCCATGTCTTTCTTCGCAGCTCTTTCTCTCCTCACACTCGGAGCTGCTCTATTCTGCTATAAAAAGTAAGCGATCCAGGGTAAAGAACAGATTTTTTTCATTGATAATTCAATCGCTTAAAATCTATTTAAATGAAAGATGGAAGAATGAAGATACATTTCTGTTGCAGATTGATGCGTGCCGAAGAGTGGGAATTGACTGAGTGTACTACCAATACTCCATTCAGCAATCGGGTACCTTTTCCTGCACTTATTTCATTTACTATTTTGATCGGAACCGCGACCATATCGTTTGATCTTTGGTATATCTCACATGTCAGACCAATTCAACCCTTCATCGTCGCAATGGCTTCACGAATACATCGATGTATTCCCCCAACACAACTTGTCTCAATCCAGCTCTCACGAAGAAAGGAGGTCTTAATCTGGACGATTCTCCCATTGAAATCGCTCTAGATGCAACGATTACCTCCGCAGTCTCAATCCATCCACCCATCAGTTGATTCCCCTCTCTCATTGATTAGTGAATAGCCATTCGATAGGATCTCATTCTGGACTAACTTTAATAATCACCCGATGATGCTCAATTCGTTCCTTCCATTACAATCGGTACCCTCACGAGTACGTATTCTCCCGTCGCTGTGCTATACGTTAATTACGGTTTGTTCGATCATGTACCATTTCATAATCACTAATAAACTAATTTTGTACTTAATTTGCTCCGATAGTGAGTGATTCATCTCACAAGTGACGGTATACTTTTAACCAAATATTTGACAATATATTTAAAATCATTTATTGATAGGTTTCCTCAGACACTGTAAGTCAAATAATTCTCGCGCGGGTATTTTGAAAGATGTTGTTTTTCATGCAATTTCACGCTTGTTTCGTTGTAATTTTTTAAAAATTGCTTTCAGAATGGTGATGGAACATCACCGTGAGTCGATCGCCTCAAATAACAACTCACAACGCTTCCTGATCACTCCAAACGATGCTCCCATTGACTGCTTCACTCGGCAGTACGACACCTTCTACAATGCACGTTTCGAAGCCCTCAAGAGTCGAGTGGAAGAAAATGCGAAAAGATACATTGGTGAGTCAGTGAAATGTCGATCAATCTAGTCATGAGTCTTATGCTGTGAACAGTGTCACTGCCTAGTCTCATTCTCTTGTCAGATAAATCGACTAGAGGGGTCGGAATGAGGGGAGGCGAACAATGGAATTGAGGGTTCGTCTCCCTCTCATTCCGACCCCTCTAGTCGATTTGTCTGACTAGAGAATGAGACTAGGCAGAGACACTGTTCACAGCATTACTGTCCAACTCTCCAACTAATAGCATGCGATCCGAATACGAAAAATGTATTTTATAGCTTCTGCGTAGCTATCTTCTCAATATATCAGATCCTAATATTGTCGTTCGGCGACTAGAAGATCTCGCTGACTATGAAATGGGATTTGTGATTGGGACGATTGCGAAGCGAATTGATGCTCGGCCCAGTGTCCTCAAGGAGATTTCCGAAGAGGAGCGTAAACTTTCCGAGGAGGATGATGTGAGTTGATTTGAAAATGATATTAAATGGTATAGAAAATAATCTCATTTTTTGCAGAACGGAACCGCCCCGTGTATTCTCTTCGCGAAGAAAGATCACATGGATTTTGAGGACGAAACACAGATTGTCAAAGTTTGCGTATGTTTTTTTTAAAATTGTAAGCAAAAATGGTTTGTATCTACTCTTCCTTTTAGGGCAACATCGATTTGAAAGACGTAACGACTGGATCGACCGTCGGATTGTATGGAAAGGTGGTGAGTGACCGCAATCTTGTTCACTTTGTCCAATACTGCTTCTAATCGTAATGAGACTCGTGTTTTGAGGTGAATGAAACTTGGTTCGAAGTGGAGAAATGGGTTTGGCCATCGCAAGTAAGTCAGAATGAGCTTCCCGAAGAACGACCACCTTATACAATGGCATTCATTTCGGGTAAGCTTGATGCAGACTTGATTTTAATATTAAAATACTCTAGGTTGTATCGGATCTATTTTTATTTACACGTTGGAAATATATATATTATGTATTTATAATATCATATTGTTGTAGACCTTTCAATCAATCTCTGATCTGTTTAGGGCTGAATCTGAGTGGAAAAGAGACGGCAACTAAGACGAGAGCCGCGCTAGAATTACTCATTAGATGGATTACTGGTGAGTAATGTTAATTCTACGAGGACTTATGCGACGAGAAATTTAGTAATGGAAATGGTAGTGTCGCCTGTAAAAATAAACATCTGATCCTACCGGGAAGCATGAAGGTTTGCGATATTGTTC
Source organism: Pristionchus maxplancki (assembly GCA_900490775.1). Taxonomy (NCBI): domain Eukaryota; kingdom Metazoa; phylum Nematoda; class Chromadorea; order Rhabditida; family Neodiplogasteridae; genus Pristionchus; species Pristionchus maxplancki. The sequence goes on from LS531849.1 coordinate 1,995,499, forward strand.
ATTGTTTGGCCAAACCAAATAAAAAATAATTAATTGCTAATATATACTATATTTGATAGGTTGTGGGACGGAGGAGAAAGAGACGGAGAAAGCCTTGCGAGTCGTTCGACTGTTCATCTGTGGATCTTCCGTATCAGCCCCCGATTTGGTTAGTCACCATTCTAGTATTATTATTATATTACGGTAATAATGTAGAACCGTTCGATATTTAGTAAATTGCAGATAACTGAGATGAAGGAGATGGCAACTTCGATAACGAGAGAGGATCCATTCGTTGATCAAGATGCTCTCACTGCCGTTGATGACGTCATTTCCATTCTCGTTGTTAGTCCACTTACTTTTTATTTCACGAACTAACTTTATTTCCTGATTCATAATGGGAAACATTGTAGTGGCATTGTAGAATACGATCGATGTGGATCTCCTTCCTGGAGTGGGCGATCCCACCCTCAACATGCTCCCCCAACAACCATTCCCAAGATGTTCACTGACCAAGGCAGGAAATAGTAAGCATCTGAGGTGAGAGCATGGAAAAGAGAAAGGAGGGGAATAAATTATTCCAGAATGCACACCAATCCGAGTGATATCACCATCGCAGGAATCGATTTCATCGTCACTTCTGGTTAGTAATGCTTAATCAGTTCTTGGACCATTGATTCATCCCTCAACCCAGTAGTTGTTAATGGACTATTCGGGTGACTTGAAAGGCGCTTCGACTAACGAGCAACTGTCAGTAACTGTATCCACTTCACTCCTCGATAGGAAAGAGAAAGGAGAGAGTCGATCCATCTTCATCTTCTATTCCTCCTTCCCATCAATCCTATAGCTGTCCACACCTAATCCTGACGAATGTCTAAAATGGAAAACTCAGATAATTGAAAGATGAATGGAAGAAAAAGGTGTATCTGCAGGTCAGAATGCATCGGATCTCTCTTCGTCGCCGGTCGAAGCGATGACAATGATTCTCAAGTTAGTTCACTTCCCTCATGTACTGTCACAATATTTTTATTATTAGTTTTTCACACATCTCATCACGATATGGGAAAGAAATGTTCAAAAATTGAACCTAGAAGAAATGAAACGCCAAAAGAATGTAAAAAAGAGCATTTTCTACAAAAGAGCAAAATGATTGTAGAAGTCAGCATATCTCTCCCACGTGCCCCGATACAGTGGATGGATTTCCCTTCGAGGTGAGGTAGATTCCTCCTTGTTAGATACACTTTCTCTCACTCACTCAGTCTCTCTTTTTATCCTCACCCCATCTATTTGATCTCCTCCTAATCCTTCCTTTCGTCAGGACCGCGATCCCCTAGTCCTCGACCGTTGCTTCCCTCATGTCTTAGTAGCAGGCAACCAACCGAGAGCAGAATGGAAACAGGTTCGACAGAAAAAAGCTTAAATTAATCACAATAGTAGAATAAACAGTGAATTGTAGGTTGAATTCGAGGATGGTCGATCGTGTCTCATAGTGGGAGTTCCTTCCTTCTCCGAATCTCATTCCATCACTCTACTCGATTTGGAAACATTGGAAGTATCTCAGAAGCACTTTGGATTCGAATAATTCTTGCCTCCCCTTTGTATCATTCATCACCATCACATTGATCAGGTTGTTTGATTACCGTAGTGCTCTCATTGCGTCCTATTCAATCCCTTCCCACTCTCTCATCAATCGGTTCCATCACCTTTGATATTGCAGTCTTATCTGTACGAGTCGAGTAAACGTTCTCCACTTATTCGCACCTTCTCCAATGGTTCTCGCAATTAGCACGACGAGTAGATGAAAGGGATGCCGATCTCTCGACTGTCCCCACTCCGTAGCCTCCCACTGGATACTGTCCCTGCTTCTCCCCTTTTCATGTCTGCTACCCATTTACAAGCCATTAGCAACCATTTATTGCCCCTCTGAAAGGGAGCGGCAAGTGAGGGAATGAGTGACAGATGGATTCATTATGCAATGTAGACAGCGAACAGAAGTGAATGGTAGTAGAATCACACCGAGAGAAGCGGAATGGAGAAGGATACGATAATATAAGCGAAAGGCAATCTGACCGGACTTATGGAATACCGTAATCTGTGAATGTGTATGGTATCTAGCTATTGTTTAGAGAGATAGAGAGACTCGAATATCTCTAGTAGTTTAGCAATTCCTGGTATGTAATTGGAATCGGGTTTCCCTTCAGCTGGATAAGTGTGAGAGAAATCAATAAGTTTGATGTCGATTGAAGGAGGAAGACTAGAATCAGCCTCATAGATGAGAAGAAGAGAAGATGAATAGAAATGGAGAAGGCGCTGACTTTCAAACCATGCTGAGATTCTGAATAGAGATTGGCGATAGACAAGAGGGATATGGTATCCTCACTCTTGTAATTGTTCGATGAATCCTGGCACGACTTCCCTCAATGGTCTTGCTGACAGATACTCCCCCAGAGCTGCAATCATACTGTGATAGTCAATGATGATGGATCGATAGTCTCACCGAGGTGTACGGTAGTCTGATCGAATGTCTTTCCCCATTCCTTGTCTCTCGTGAGTACTCCCTCTGGAGTATGCATCTGAAATGAATCGACTACTACATCAACTATCTCCATCGGAAGAGATCAATCAATATCCCTGTCACTTTCCATGTCTCATCTCTAGTCACAGATCAATCTCGGTCCTCTCTCCCCTGGATATCTCTCCCTTCCAATCTGTGATCTAAGCCCCTAATTGCATGCCGGCATCCTTTCCCTCTCTTCTTCCTTCCGCTTGTAATGTCCATGATGATAGGGGAGAGAGACTGTACCATATGCCCTCGTCTCCCTCTGGATCATGTCTCAATTGAGTAGAGATCCATTCAAATTGTTACTCGGGTCAGGTTAGAGTATGGAAGAGAAGACAACCCCATGGCACACCCCTCATCAGCACCGGAACCAATGGAGACCAGCGGGTGCAGCTGGTTGCCCCAGGGCACATCGGAAGTGGTACCGTCTTCCGGTATATGAGGGGGAGGGGTGGGTCACAGATAAACTCACTCGATAGCCAGAAATTCGGAATCCAAGGATCGATTGGGGAGGGTATTTGGTACTCTCAGCGATTCGTTTCTCGTCGCTGGCAAGCGGATCGTAAGTCACCAATCCCATCTGGAATATCGATTTGTTTGAAGACGAAATGAGAGACTACAGTATACCTTGATATCGAGAATAACAGGCAATCGATAGTTGACTGTGATGTCGTCCAGAACAAGGAATTCGTGCTCTGCAATGAACTATTCCACTGAGGATAGATATCATAAAAATAAAATGTTCCGAACATAGAAATTTGTCAATCCCAAAGTGCAAGTTAAGTGCAAGTTCATAAAACTACCGATTTTCATGTAGTAGTTTATTTTAATCACTTCTTCTAGTGCTCTAATTACCTATTATCATTTTTGAAATCAGAAAAAATAAACAGAACGCGTAGAAAACGGCGTAGTGTAATGGTGCG
>LS531849.1:1999615-2019179 GCA_900490775.1 Pristionchus maxplancki
TTCCGAACATAGAAATTTGTCAATCCCAAAGTGCAAGTTAAGTGCAAGTTCATAAAACTACCGATTTTCATGTAGTAGTTTATTTTAATCACTTCTTCTAGTGCTCTAATTACCTATTATCATTTTTGAAATCAGAAAAAATAAACAGAACGCGTAGAAAACGGCGTAGTGTAATGGTGCGTGCGGCTTGCACTTATCCGTTTCCTAGATAACGGAACGTTTTATTCGTGGTGTACGACAAACTTTCAAACTTCTATGATACCCTCTATCATACAAATCACACTACTACAGTACTCGACAGATGAACCCCCTCTTGATTCCCTCATTGCGGGAGGTTTCTCCCTTCTGATGACATCTGCTCTCTCCTTTCCACTCTAATAATGATTACTCTCACTGGCAACAGATATATCCACCTTGCCAATGAGAGAGAGCTCAATCGAGTCTTCTTAGATCCCCTCCTCCCCGTTTGAATATCCGGATATCTCATTCGAATCCATACGATAGCATACCATCTCCGTCGACGATCATCCTCTCCACTCCATGGAATCGAGGGACGAAACTCCTGAGTGTAAGTGTGTCTCTTCTCGTCTTCTCATCTCCTTCTTCATTGCGTAAGATGAGATGGTATGCATTGACCTGATGAGGAGAGAGATGAATTAGAGGAAGTGACACTGACTCCCCCACGGAAGGAACGACGGGTTGCGTCATGAGCTATGTCCCGGAACTATCTACATCATTCATCCCATTTAGCACTTGACTCACAGTAATCCTACCGTACCTCTCGTTCTCCTCTCGATCCCTTCTGACTCGGCTTGTGGATTACGGTAGATCCTGGTCTCTTGACGATTCCTGTAATCGATCTTCCTTCTGTTACTCTGATGTGACCTTTCTTTCCTCTCTTCTCACTTACTTTACAATGAGTGAACTCTTGACCCTGATATGGGTATAAACTATACGAGTCCACTCAAAGGATCCAAAGGGTCTCGCATTACAGACTGACTGAGTGAACACAATCCGATGGATACAATGAGTCACGGGATTACCGTAGTCTAATCGCATTTCAAAGGAACTACAGTATCAAATTTAAATGGCAATCAGTATCACGATCTTATCAATATCCAGTACTCAAGGCTATCTAATTAACGGGCTGGTGGATGCTCTCATACTAATTTCTTCATTGCGTCATGATGTCATTCAGGAGAGCCAAGGATAAAGGGATTAGAGGGACTCTCGATAGTTCGAATGAGACCACCCGGCACTCTTCTCAAGGAGTCCGACCGGATCAACCATTCCCTTCCATTCTATTGAGTAGGTCACTCACCAATCTGTCTCTTCACGATGGAAGGAAGATGACCAGCGATTTGATCAGCGAACCATTCGAATCCCGAAGGAGGAGCGAATGAGTCTCCTGATGACATCTCAATGAAATGGAAGATGATTGAAATGTCGATGAAGGATCTTTCGAAATTAGTCTACGTTATTTACAACACAATCAGTACCACATTATCGACCACTAGGTGCTAACTCATCCCGGACAAGTAAATACTTGTCCTTTCTCAGTTCAGTAGTAGCTTCTTCCCCTCGTTATCCAATCCCTTTCATTCTCCCATTATCCATTTGCATAGGTGTGAATGGGTGAGAATGGTGTCTCTCTGAATAGGAAGGGATGGCCAGGTGTCTTCCCCCTCAGCTTCTCCTTTATCCTACCTCCTGGGGTCTCAATCCTCTATTTCACTCCTTTCCCATCTCACAGTCTCGTGATATTCGTTAACACCAAACAGATTGGTTCCCTCTGGATGAATATACCATTGATCTACCACCTTCCCCCACCACACTGTCTGCCCATCTACAGTGCCCTATGGCTATCACGCCAGATTACTGCATTAGACCCACTTCCTATTCCCTACCGTAACCCCGATCTAGAGACCGTATTCCTAGATATGTCGGGCGTCATAAACGCATTGTGTTCTGATATTCTCTTAGAATGCAATATACTTTATTATACTCAATAATAAATGTGGACATGGAAAGAACTAGACGGGAAGGAGAAAGAACTCTCGACTTCCCTCTACACGATACCGAATAACGAGGATACACGAACAAACTGAGGGAAATAAAACTTCGATTGAGATTGGGAGGAAGACCTGGGCGAAGGAGGGAATGACTGACTATTTGCACATTCTAGTCACGATAACAGTCAATCCACTACCGTACTCTCTACCGTAATCTACATACAAGTAACGATAGGAGTGGATGGTCCATTCCAAAGAGTGCATTCCTCGAATTGGGTCTCTTCCATCTCAGAGGCATTCCGGAGATTGACATAAGTGTGATCGTCGTTGTCCGATTGTTCAGAGACTGATCGAGAATAGGCCGAATCACTGGAAGTGGGAGTGGAAGCACGAGCACGAGAGGGAATAGGAACTGACGAGGGCATCGGGGCTGACGGACGAGTCTGCAAGGGAAGGGATGAGGAGGGGGAGGAGGGGGAGTGAACTGACCATTTGATTCTTCTTCTCTCTATGGAATCTCTCGATAGACTCGGGCGGGTCGATGGGTCCATAGTGAGTGGTCGGATAGACGGGATAGTGGTTGTCCTCATCAGAAGAAGGATTCCGATACTGCTGACGATGATGATGACGATCCTCACGACGTTTCTGATGACGAGAAGTACGAGGTCTGCAAGAGATCAAAGATCACATCGTGACGTCATTTGAAGGTGGATTTGAACCAGGTGGAGTATCACCTGGATGGGGAATGGATGCTAACAGGTGGAGGGAGGCGTGGATGGTTCCTATGATCACGCAATACCCATTCCCCGATCAAGTGTGTCATTATATGTCGGTGCAACTATGGTAAGAAGGAGGAAGGAGGAAGTGAGGTAAGAGGAAGAAGGGAAAGAGGGATGAGGACACGGTTCTTACTCATCCTACCGTATTCCTCTGATAGGGAAGACACCTGGTGATCTGCCCTCCCCTCCACCCACTTCAAGCCCATCAATTGACGTGTGGTGGCTCATGATTGGGGATAATCCTGATTGGAAGCAGTACAACAGAGAGGAAGGGACAAAGTGGAAGGATAAGCTGAGAGAAGGGAGATCCATTAGTATGGAGAGGTGAGAAGATCCAGAGGGAAGAGAGGGAAGAGCCATAGGGGAGAACGGATAATGGAACAGAAGGGAAGAAGAGACAGAAAGAGAAGGAGTCTGCTGGTCTCATCCACAATCATTCGTTTAATTACCAATTGTACACCTGCTTACTTCTAAGGGGATTACGAAGGGAAAGGGAAGAACACGCGAGAAGGGTTCGAATCGACGTTCCATTCAATGGAAGAGTGGGGGGAGGGAAAGGGAGGGGGACGGAAGGGAGGGATATTGATCTGGCAAGCTTTTCCATGCAAGAGTCTCTGCTACTTCTCTTACCTCGTGGAATAGACTGGGGGACGGAATTCCCTTGCTTTCTCCTCCCTCACTCCTTTGCATTCCCAATCGGGGAAGACGGACGATGGTTGAGGAATCGAAGTGGAGGTGAGGGGAGATCTGCAGAGGGACACACTGTCAATACGTCCTTTCTGCCACCCGATCCCCCTTTTGAGGCATTACCGTATCCCTCCCCCTTGAATGAAGTAGCGTACCTCTTCTCCTTCTTCTCGACTCCTTTGCATGGACTGGCGACTTTCCTCGTGAATAGTCTAGCGAGTATTCCCTCCTTCTTGGGAACGATCATGGATTCGCCCGTCTGACACTCTACCGTAGTCTGCAATGTCTCTCTCCCTCTACCGTACTCCTTCCCCTCTACCGTACCTTGGCAGCAGCAGGAGTGACGAACATGTGTTGTCCCACTTTGCAGATGAGTCCTTCGTCGACCAATCCATCCATGGTGGTCGACAGCATCTTGTGATTGGGGGCATCCAATTGAGTGCATTGATTGACGATCTGATCGAGGACTGAAGAGAGAGTCGCAGCTCTTCCGATTCGATTCAATGCAGCCACTCCATCGAGGAAGGCATCGGCCAGAGGGACGAACGGCAGTTGTTGGACGGGACGAATACATCCCATCTCACCTGAAGGAGAGAAGGGTTACGGTAGGATGACACATCGTCTGATCATGAATCACAGCTCTGTTTTTTTGAATGCTACCGTAGCGTTAGCCTTCCTTGAAAGGTTACAAACCGAGGGTTTTTTTTTAAACTTTAGCTCATCTAGGAAAGGTCTCTCTCTCTCTCTCTCTTGAGTGTGAGTGTCTCTGTCTGGGGAAGAGTGAATCACTCATTGCCCTCTCTTCATTTCACCGTCCTCTTTGACATTCGCAGTCTTTAGTTCTCCTCTTTCGGTAGAGAGGTTGATACAAGGGTAGACAAGGTAGGAAGGGCAGAGAGGGAAGGAGGGAGGAGGGACAGATACAGATTGATATCTAGCGATAACTGAGAGAGGGCGGAACATCTGTCACCCACCTGTGCCACTGTATCCAGTTACATGGGGAGAGAGGGGAAGATCAGTAGGAGATCAGTCCAATCCCTCCCTCTACAGGTGGAGGAAGTTGATAGGGAAGAGAGGGGAGAGGAGAGGATACAGAAGGAAGGAGAACCAATTAGAAGAGCATGCGCAATCCATGTAACGAGAGATGAGAATGGAGAAGTTGAGAGATAGGGACAGATAGAGACAATGGAAGGAAGATTGATGAGGGGAAGGAGAAGGAGGAGAGGAGTGTGAGAATGGAGAGATAATGGATGGACGATAGAAGGGAGAAGGGAGAAGGGAGAAGGAGAGACACTGATTCGTGTGAACGGCCAACTGATATCCATCTACATGAGAAGAGAGGGAAGGGAGAGGGGGAGGGAGAGAGGGAATACTCACCGAGAGAAGCGATGGATACTCGAGGAAGAGACTTCAACATCCTCTTCGCGTATGCAGCACGGATCAACTACAATTGAATATGATGAGGTATTGTAGATCAAGTAAGTTTACGGTAGAAGGGGGAGACTGTAGGATACAGTACCTCTAGTTGATGAGGAGGGGCAGAGACGAAGAGAGTGGAGGGACGAACGAATCCTGTGTATTTGAGAGAAGCAATGGCATCCATGAAGGGTTTGTTCCAGAAGGAAGTCGAATTGGCCTGAGATGGAGAGGGTTACGGTAGGGATGAGAGGAGGGAGTACGGTAGGGGAGAGGGAGGAATGAGATAGCGTACCTCGAGGAGACCATCGAAGAGTCGTCGTCCACTCTTGTGCTCTCCAGTGAATGCGATGACGAGAGTCTCACTGGTCTGTGCAGGCATCGTTCGATCTGCAGAGGATGAGAAGATCGAGTGAAGTTGAGGAGGAGAGGGAGGGGGAGGGAGGGGAGGGGTTACAAGGGGAGGGGGCGGAGCTTGTCACTTGAGGGAATGATCAGATCGAGAGGGAGGAGTAGGAATGGGACAAGGAAGAAAGGGGGGGGGGTCTCCTCCCCCTTCTTACCTTATCAACTCGATGCCTTAATTACTATTCTTTCATCAGTTCCGACTGTTAGCACTCTTCCACGACTTTATTGCTCTTCCTTGCACCTGGTTACATATGAGGACAAGACCAAAGAGGCAGAGGGGAGGGAGAGGGAAGGGGAAGGTCGGACGGCAATTTGCCGTTCCACTTACAAGGTAACAGCAACATCTGGACCAGTGCCCGTGTTTCTTTCTCAGAAAATGATCGCTTGCAACAAAGAGGAAAGGTTTTTCGAACCGGAGCTAGAAAGAGCCGATTCAAATGGACAGTGACAATTCAATGGAGAGATATTGAGATGTAAATTGGTTCAGTAAGGGGGGGGGGCAGGTAAGTGGACGGTATGAAAAGAGACTCTTAATGGATGGAGTAGTCATTTGTGAATCAATGGAGTCAATCGGAAGAGAGTAAAGAGAGGAGGTAAGACATGAGGGGCGACATCAAAAAGAAGACCTCTCTCTCACTTTCCTCTCGATTATCCCTCCCGCTAAAGAGAATGGAGTCAGGGTGGGATTAATACAAGCAAGCGTCGCTTTGGGAAATCAAGACTAATCACGTCTCCCAACGGGCACGATTAACAATACTCCCACTCCCAATCACACATTTAGCCACCCAATCATCAGACTTGAGTCATAATATCATAATGGAGTCTCACAGTGTGTAGATGATCACTTGAGACCTCTTCTCTTCTTTCCATCGTCACTCCATTTGAATGTTCTCATTCGTGTCATATTCAAGTGGTTCATTCCTCCACTCTTCGAGAGGGGAAATGCCAGAAGTGAGTCGATGGCTCACTCCTATCAATGGCTCTTCACTATAAGTGGACAGCTGTATAAAGGGCATGACCAGGGGACTCGAACCCCATCCCAGGTAGATCATTCCTCTCTTCGAGACAGCTTTCTCCCTTCTGGTCTTTCCCTCGTTCTCACCTCTTCCTCCATTGTTCCTTCATTCCCATTCCAATTAGTGTCCACCTGCAAGCTTCTTCCTGTTTACTCTCTTAACCCTTCCCTCTGTCCTCATCTAATCGCCCCCTCTATTAGGTGCAACTCAATCCCCAGTTGCGCCATTTCGAAAAGGGCGGCGCCCCTTCCTCTAATATTTGCAATGGGATGAACGGGACAGGCGTGACAGTGTATCTCATTCTCCCTCATGGAATGAGTCCATCCAATGGATATCATCTGTCGAGGGGAATGGGGATGAATGGGATGGAATGCCCGAAGGAAGAGAGGGACTGACACTGTCGAGTACAGATCAGATGGGCGAGATAGGAGAGAGAGCATGCTAATCGAGAGGAGAGGAGAGGCCTCAGGACAAGAGATCCAATCGAGTGATACAGAGCAACTCAGCCCAATCTGATGGCTTATCTCACTAGAAATGGTGAGAGACAACCACTGATGAAATAGAACCTTCAAGGTTGAACTAGGTGGTCGATTTCATTATTGAAATTCACAAGTAATCAGTCCATGTGTACTTGTCAGTCCCTTACCCTCATTCTCTCCTTTCAAAGGGAAATTCTCTCTAAGTCACACGACGACAAAGTTTCAGCTTCGGATAAGTGTGAAAACCCAGGTGGAACTTGAATGGAATGGCGCATGATCTAAAGAAGCGATGACGATATGTTTTCAGATCGAAGAGCATTGAAAGAAGCCCCATCGAGACTGAAATAGAATAAACGGTGGAACCGAATGCTTTCCGATGATATGTGAGAGAAGTACTAGACGACTGTGGTCCCTACAGAGGGAAGGGATGATGAATGGACTGTAAGCAGGGAGGGATCGGTCTCAGTCTCTCGTCAATTCCCCGGTCGTCCCTCGAAAGTCCTTTATTTCATTCAGTTGATTGCCACTGGGTAGCACTCCTAGTACTGTTATCCCCCTTGCCTTCTCCCCTATATAAGAGCAATTTTTGCCGTCTCTCATTTTCTAGAAACGAACGCATTCTCATTTCATTACCTCTCTCCCCGTTTCACACCATAGAACTATCATCTTATTTCCCCGAATGTCCTTTCTACGTCTTTCCTTGTTTCCTCCATATCAGGTCTCTCATTTCTCTCCTCGTCCCAAAAGCAGAGCTTGAGATTACCTTTCTATCTCGTTTCGATAATTTACTTTGTTTCTTTCACACACGGCCGGAAGAGATGAAGAGAGCGAGAGCAAATTTTGGCATCGAAAAAGCCAATTCCACGTATCCCCATTCTCCAGTGTTTTAGAGAGAAGAAAGAAGGAGAAGCTATCGGATATTAGAAGGGAAGAAGTGAATCACCTTGGACGGAATGTATGAGCGTCTCCTCTTCCCCTATCTGTCAGCGGAAGTACCGACGATAACAGAGAGGACGGGTCAATCTCCATCTACAGAAAGAAGTAAATTCATTTTACACTTGAAAAAATAATAGAAAAACGAACAAAACGTGAAAAAATCAAAAGAATTGTGAATGACGTCACTAGCCAAAACTATTGTCGATTGTCCTCAGATACCGTAATTGTTCTTCTCGGGAAATGTTCCTATTTAAAATTTATTGACTTTCCGTTAAAAATATGTTTATTTTTTATTAACTCTAGAAAAAATTCGTAGTGTTCGTAGCACTTTTAGTTGTGCACTTCTTCGGTTTTCTAATCCAATCGGAGCATGGAAGCACCTGAATACGATGCTGATTTTTCATGGGTCTCATTTTGATTCGATCCAGGGAGAGAAATGGGAGAGACGTCACATCAGCACACTCACACACGTATTTTCTCTTCTCTTCACTTTCTCTTCTCGTTTCTCTTCTCACACCCTCATTTATCGCGAAGTCGGCACTCTTCCGTCCTTGCGTACTCACTAATTCGCGAGACGTCGTCTTTCTTTCCTTCTAATAGTTTCTATATCTTTTAGCTCCTTAATTCTCTGTCGATTGTCGTATCATTATTCCATTGTTGGTCGTTGAATGAGAAGAGAGGAAAGGTCTCTCTATTCTCTTATTTCTCTATTGAGTGAGACTGGCTGGTCTGGGCGGGGGCTCCCATCCCTCCTCTCCCCTCGGAGGGAGTAGGAATCGCAATCGCTCTCTGAGGAAGACTGCCGCTGTCGAAGAAGAACTCGACCCAGTCAGAGGTCAGTGATCTACCAATCGATATCTTCCCTTTCCTTCGAATGACGTCACTACGTTTCAATTCGTACCCGATTTGTCGTCGATCAAAGTGACTCTTTACTCATTCCATTGTTATCAAGAGGGAGATAATCTTCTCTTCCTTTGTAGACTACAATGAGAGTGGAATGAGTGCTTCATCTCTTCATCTTCAATCGGTTCCTCGTCTTCTTCTCCCTCCTTCCGATACTTCTTCTTCCCTTGCCCATCTCATACCCAATGGTAGTCCTTCCTTCCCTCTGGCAGCTTCTTCCCATCACTACTCTTCAGTCTCAGTTGATACCAATCTTCTGGTTGTTCCTTCTCCTGGTTCAGCATACAAATTATCCCCCGATTCATCTCGACAACCTTCGAGTAAGTGGAAGAGAGAGAATGAGTAGTCGATGATCTCCCTTCTTTAGCTGATCTTCCTTCTGCCACTGATTTCCTCACTTCCATCAATTTCCCCTCTAATATCATGTCTATGCTGGGTAATCAATCGAATGGATTGAATCTACTGGGACAACTAACGAGAGATCCCAAGATGGTAAGATAAGAGAAGGATGAAGTAGATCAAATAGATTCTTTGAAGGAATCGGGAGAGACAGACGATAGTTGTGCATTATCTCCGAATCCTTCATTCGATCTCTCCACTCATACCTTCAAGAGCGACCCTTCTGGACTTCTTCAGGTACTCAACTCAAGAGATAGATCCATTCATCTATTCCTCCTTCTCAGATCCACAATTCTTCAACGGAGTCTCAATCATCTATCACTCATCCTAATAAGACGATGATACAGGATGATGTGAGGAATGGAGGTGGAAGGTAGGTCATCTCTCTCGTTCTTCCCTCCCCATCTCTCTCATCTCAGATTCGTTCTTCATCGCAAGAAGGGTCGATCGGAAGTGTGGAATCTATTTGGCCAGGTAAGAGTCTGAATTCATAATGATCTCCTATCACATTTCACGCCTTTCCTACTTCTCGTAACCCACTCCTTCTCATGAATCATTCCCCCCACTCCACTCTATTCTCTTCTGTCTCTCTCATTCCTCCCCACTCTCTCACTCTCTCTGTCTTCTCTGCCCTCTCCTCATCTCCCTCGATCTCTCTCCTCTCAGGTCGTCGATACTCTCACTCAACAGCGATTGCCGTACGTGGCTTGTTATGCCTGCAAGGTGATCCCCTTCTTATCCATGAGGGAAGAAGGGCAGAGGGAAAGAGAAGGAGGGGACGTCATCTAACAACTCATTCAAGGGGAATTCAGAAGGAATTAGAGGAATGGAAGTGATGATGAACACTTGAGGTACTCTACACTGATACTGGAGGAGGGACTGGGAATATGACAAGACATCGATGTCCTCTTGGAAGTTCATTCAGATCGTTCACTGGTACTGTAGAAGAAGGGGGAAAGAGGGTTACTGTAGTCATTGAAGGATCGAGTACTGAGAGGAACAATTCATTCGATTCGTATCGATCGAATCGAAGATCGGCGAGTCCCGAAGCGAAGAGAATGCATACGAATGTACGGTAGAGAGGGGGATGGATACTCTTCATCGATTGATTTAGTTTCAGTCACTGGAAGAATCATCGGCTCTTTCTCCCACTGCTCCTCCTTTCCAATCTCAACAATCATCTGATTCTCTCTCTGAAGAAGAGAAGGAATCATTGGCTGAATCGGCCGTGAGATGCTGTGCGGTAGATCTACTCCATCCGGCCACTTTCCAGGTAGATCATTCCCCCTCCCCCCTCTCTTCCTCTCCCATTCCATCCATTCACGAGATTGAGATATGGCATCATTGAATGGAATGGGAGAATCGTAGTCTAGCAACCACCTCCCACTTCACGCAAAAAGGAAATGAAAAGGAGAGAATCACGTCCACCAATTTCCTCTCTTTTTCAGTCTCGGGGATTTCTCGATCTCGCATCTCAGATGCTCAAAGTGGGAAGAAAAAGATCTTGTCTCGAATTGTTCCCTGATCCCGCCACGATGTCACAGGTTGATCATCGATCTATCGAATCCATCCCTTCTCTTCTCTTTAGAATATCGACTTCATGGGTCGTGCATCTCGAGAAAGTTCGGGAATGGAAATTCGAGATTCGAATGAAGTGACGATCTCCATCGAACGATTGATGCTCCATGGAGAGAGATTCGTACTGTACCATCACACTCTCAGGTACGGTACTCCTTCTCCCTCTATTCATCTACCGTATTCGATTCAGTACGAATTGGTCGATGAAGAAGTCAGTGATTGGTGTGTATTCTGCGAGCGAAGTCCATGGATTCGGAGGGGCATTGGAGAGAGCTCTGGCTGAGTACCGTATCCCTTCCGATAAGAAAGTGCGGGCGGTCGTTCCATCGGGCACGAAGATAACTCTCCCCAATGTGACTGTCTATCCGGATGTGATCGATTCGATCACTTGCGTGAGTCTTTCCCTTCTCTCTCAAAGATCAAAGATCTTCTTCAGTTGGTGAGTGAAGTAATCGAGCAATCTCCAATGGGATCCTTCCTCTCCAATTTGGATTCACTCACTCAAACCTTCGCTTCTCTCGATCTTCTTCCTTTCTTCACTCCTGGTTTGATCTACCTCTTCCAATCGATCAATACCGTATCCTTCTTGAGATTGGAAAGATCTGAATCGAATCGTTCGTTTCTTCCGTATGACTTCGGGATGGGAGAAGCATAGAGTGTCCATTGGAGAAGCAGTCACTCACACTCACAATGGTAGGAGAGAGGGGAGGGGACGAATCAATCGATATGGCTACAGTATCTCTGGCGTCATCGATGCAATCAGTGGACTGGAATATGGTGGAAGCTTGCTGTCATTTCCTTCAACCATTCTACGAAGGAATTAATTCCATCTCGATAGCACCTCTTCCCATTGTAAATGTGAGAAGATTCTCCATTACATCACACACATTAGATACTCCCTTTTCCTCTTCGAATAGGGCGTAATGAGGATAGACGTGAAAAGGGAAGCCAATGTCATTAGTGAATTCTCTCTCAGATAATCCCCGAGTGGTTCGCACTTATTCATGTCTTCGAATCAGAGGGATCGACTATTCTCGAGGAACAAAGGAAGAGAATACTGCAACTACTCAGGTACGATCTGCTCTTTATGTGTGGTAGTGTGTCTAAAGAGTATCTTGGAAGTGTGAAAATATGCAATGCGAAAAGCGTAGTGCGTATTCGTGAGAGAACCATGACCTTCCATGGGAAACCTTACACGGAAGGCATGCTAGTTGGGAAGAAACCCGTTCATTTATGACTCACGCGATCATTTTGATCAGTGAATGATCTTTGATCTTTGCAGGGAAAGAATCACATCTCTCTTCACAATGGACTACAAAATAGCAGTGGTTCTCAATCCGAAGATCAATCGGAAATTATCACTTCTCTTCAATGAAAGTGAAAAGGAGGAAATATTCAATGCGATAAGAGATCGATGTGGTCTGATTCCCCAAGAGAATACGAGCATGGACACAACTGGTAAGTTATTCATTCTCCCATCTACAGTTGATACCCCCTCTCTTTAGAAGGGCCCGCAGCTGAATTGACGAGGAAAAGATTCCTCGATTCACTAGAAGATGCATCGAGTGACGATGAATTGGAAGCTTATGTCAGGGCGAATTGCCCTTCGGATAGGTAAGAGTTTCCCTTCCCTTCCCTTCCATTCATAGACTCCCTTCCAGAAACATCCTCTCCTTCTGGAATTCGAACAGTCGATCGAAATACCCTCGATTGGCTACTCTTGCCCGTTCAGTTCTCTCCATCCCCGCTGCTGCCCCTTCCACTAAGATCGATAGAAGGTCAGTGATAACTACTTTATCCATAACTACCGTACTCTTCAGGGTTGCCTCTCTGGGACCAGAACATGTTCAATCTTTCCTCATCCTTCGATCTTCGTATCAAAGCCAAAGTGATCGGCCATCGGCTTGATCTATCACATATTTGTATTCAATTCATATGATATTTGTTAGTTTACTAAATTGGATGGAATAGTGATGACCCAATCGATAGAATCGGATAGCATTGTATATAGAGAAATTAGAGTCATTTATATTTGTATTCCCCTTCCCGTTGATCTCATTCTTCCAATCAGATTTCTATCTTCTCCACATGCCTTTTCCTCCATTCCTCTCTACATTCCCCGTGACTTCATTTCCCTCCCCCCACATACACACATATTTGTCCTCTCTCTTATTCAATCGGGTTCAGTGCCGAGGATTGATTCTCACTGTCTTGGTTCCTCTCTGGATCTATTCGGAGCCAGACGAGTCTCGTCAGTCTCCATCTCTCCTCGAGTGACTCAATTGCCATGCACTTACAAGTGTGCGGATAAATGCCATTTACGGATTTCGAAGACGAGCACAAGGAAACAAATGATAAGATCAACAAGAATCAACAAATACGAGAATCATGAGAATCGGAGAAGGTTAAACAGAGGACCCTCTTGAAAGAGGAACACAAAAGACACTTGATTCCTTTTTAAATTTCCATTTTCGAAAAGCCTCTCTTGATACATCTACCCTCAAAACAATGAGATTCAGTTTTTGTGCGGATAAACGCCATTTATTGAATTCTGAGAATGATTGAATGAACGATTTGTTCGCTCAGAAGTTGAGGTGCATCCATTCGAATTTCTTCATTGGGAATCTGAAATGGGAGAGATGAGATGGAGATGGAAGATGGATGTTCACTTCTGATCGAGATCCTTCTTCTCATCATTCAACATGTATAACATCTTGTCGTACTTCGGATCTGCGTCTTCGATCATTCCAGCCATATCTTGAAGGACTTTCGGAAGAGGAGAAAGAAGAGTCGCACGATCTGAGAAGGAGAGAGAGGGAAGAGAGAGAATACTCGTCGATACCCTTGAAGAATCCGACTTTGGCCTCGAGTATCTTATCCGAATCTTCCCATCTTTTCCATCTGATTAAATCTCTATCGAAGATATCGACGATCATGAAGAACCACGAGATGAGATCCGATTTACGAGTGAGAATCTCAAAGGGAGAAAGGAGGTCAATCGATATTCGTTCTCTACAGTACCTCTGCCTTGTGTGCTTCAGGGGCACAGAATACGAGATTCTGATTGGTGAGAGGATAAGATTTCTCCATTCGAAGCAATTCCAATTGATTCGCATCATCGAGCTGAAAGGGGGAGGAGTAGGTCACTCTCCCTCTCTCTCTCTCTCTTCCTCTTCCTCACTCTGGCTGCAGAAGCGAAGTCGATCAGGAACACTTTATCGTAGTTTTCCTGAATGGAATGTTGATTGATTCTCTCTCGAGTGATCAAACCCGAGACTGTCCAATGCAGAAATTGTACGGTTTGATGTCGCGATGCACATATCCGAGTTTATGGAAGTCCTGAATGGATTCATCCAATCCATTCCCTTCCTTCTACCGTACTCTCAACACTCGAAGTGTCTCCAGAGCCAGGAAGTAGGCAGTCTTCCTTTCGTAATTGTTGCCCTTCTTCACTGCCTTCTCACGAACCTTCAATCGATTATCGATTGATTGAGTGGTCGACTACCGTCTACCTTAGAGATATTCGGGCCGAGAACATTCGTGACAATGAAGGGTTTTCCCCTTGAGATCCCACTCTCGATGTATTCAGGGAATCGATAATTGGCATCGACCTTGACTGATGCTCGAATTCTATCGTACACTCCCACTTCAATCTGTAATCGATCTACCGTAATCCTCCCCTCTTCCCTCTACCGTACCTTCTGTCTCGTTCTGAATTCGTGTTTCCTCTTGTCAATCTTGACAGCATACCACTTCCCCTTCTTATCCTCCTCATCATTGTCTTTCTCCTCATCTGCCACATAAACATCACAATATCGACCTTCTCCAATTACTCCTCCGATACGGTATCTGGAGTTCAATCAATCGATATCTCATCTCTACAGTATCCTACCGTACCTCCTTGAACTACTCTCGATCGTATCTCCTACTCTCAATCCATTCCTCTTAATCAGAAATTCCTCGATCGTCTTCAATTCAGTCTCATTGAATTTCTCGGTATTGGCAGAGATAATTGGGATCTGTCAATCAACCGATCGATAATCTCGTCATCTACCGTATTCCTCTCTTACTCCTTCACTCTTGATTCGTTCCTTCAGCATAGCAATGTTCGGTCCTTTGTACTGTAATCGATGGATCGATACTCTCCCTCTACCGTAATCCTACCGCATTTGGATTGACAGCTGGTTTGCCTGGTTGGGGAGCAGCAGCATACACTGAGAGAGTACCGTACTGCAATCGATGGAATTACCGTAATCAATCTCGTTGACCAACCTGGGAAGTATTTCGAACGGAGTTGTCTTGATCACACTGAGTCCTCTCGATATCTCCGAACTTCGCTTCTTCCTTCTTCTTCGAAGCTTTCTTCTTCTCTTTAGGAGGCATTTCTTCAACCACGAACGAGTACGACCAAATGGGCAAATGAGGGAAGAATCCTCTCTTCCCTCTCCTCTTTCTGATTCGAAGAATGCAAATGGGATAAGATAATCGAGTTGGTCGTTCCATCTCTGAGTCATTCCGAGGGAAGGAAATGGTCGGACTCTGGTGATCTACAGTCTTCAAAATAAGCCCGAGACTGAGTCATCCACCGCGTGTCCTCCCCTCTCTCCCCCCCTCTCCTTCCTCATTCTTCCTCTCTCCTCTTTCCGGAGGCAAAATACAGCTCGAGAGGACAACAGAGGAAATGAGTCACTCCGTTCTTTAGAGTTCCCTCGTGTATCGTTTAGATTCGATAGAGAGGGAGGGGAAAGTACGAAGAGAGTAAGGGAAGAGGAGGGGAAAGGGGGCGGAGTCAGATGGAAGGGTTAAAACGACTAGAGGGGGAAGGGGGGAGCATTCACTACTCAGTGATCAACCATGACTCGTCTACCAATCATTCTTCTCTCTGTAGGACTCATTCACACGGTTCGTTGTCTATCTCGACACCTTCTGTAGACGATCCATATTCTTCAATATTAGAATCTCTCCCATCCTTCTTCTCTCCTCTCCAATCTCTCCCTTCCAGGCCTTCTCTGCATCGGTCGCAGTCTCTCGACCTGCCGATTTCAAAACCAATTGCTATCTGGCTGCTAATGGAGGTAAGAGATTCGCCCCATTCATTGACCACTCAACCTTCCATCTGAAAAAGGACGAGTCAATACAGAGGGAGTGGAAGTTGTGTTCTTAGTCTTTCCGATCAATGATCAAAACATCTTCGGTAGTTCTCTCCTCTTGAATGGGTTCGAGTGACCAATCAAGATTGAAGTGTGTATCCCTTCTCTGATTTGAAAAGAGTGCGAATAGAAAGTTCGAACAATCCAATTATCTCGAAAACGTGTGGAACTTTTTCCGAATAAATAATAACTGCAGGATGTGAATGCAAAGTTGTGGAAGGAAGCGAGGAAACGACTCGATTCTACTCTGAACTCGACCCTTGCAGAATGAGTGTCGAATGTATGTCTTCTCTCCTTCTTTCCAGAATATTCACTTGTTTTTCTCCTTCTTTCTCACAATTTCCCAAGAGTAAACCCAGAAGAGAGGGGGAATCAATCTAAACTTCTCTCTTCTAATCTCCGTCTTTGTTGAGAGAATGGCTTAGCTACCGAAAACATTCCCAGTTTCTGAGAATAGAAAAATAAATACAAAATTGTTCACTTTCAGTGCAAACCGCTGAGAACAAGAAGAAGCTGAATGCTGAGATCCAACAGAAATTCGGAGCATTCAAGGTGATCTTTGATCTCCTCGAGTTCCAATCTCATCTTTGATCTCTTCAGGAGAATTGTTTCCCCAAGCCATCGGGAGGATGCAAGTGCAATGTAGATGAAGGACAGGGAGAGATCGTGAGGGAATTCAGTGAAGATGCCGATTGCAAGAAGAGCATCGAGAGTATGTTTCACTCCTTATTTTCGGGATTTCTGAAATCATTCGAATTCCCTAGACCTCTAGTCAGTTTACAATGGGATCCTCTGAATCACAACGCATGTGTCAGTCATTTTCCTCCATTTTTTTTCTCTTAGCCTCCGTCATTGAGTAATTTCCCTCCTTCTCCTACTCATTTCACTCAGTCATTTCTCTCTCCCCGTCAGTTGTTGTCAATAGAATGGATTCGATCCCTCACGTTGGGGTTCGATCGACGGGGGCTTCGCATAAACATGAGAATGAGGGACATCAGAAGGGAAGGAGGAAGGGATGTTCGACCACTCAATCAGTGACCACGATTATCCATTTCGTTATAGGCCAGACTGCCGACAACAAGAAGAAATTGAACGAGGAGATTAAGGAGAAATTCGGAGGATTCAAGGTGAGAAGATCCAATGATATCATCATCTACCCTCTCTTTCCCTTCAGGAGAATTGCTTCCCCAAGCCATCGGGAGGATGCAAATGCAACGAGAAAGACGCCGAGGGAAATGAGGTCGTCGCCACTTACGATGACGCTGCCAAGTGTGAGGTATCGTACTCACTACCGTATCCCTCCCCTACCGTATCCCCTCCCCTACCGTATCCCTCCCCTACCGTATCCCTCCCCTACCGTATCCCTCCCCTACCGTATCCCTCCATCAGGCATCGGTCGGTCGTGTGAAGAGAGAGGAGCGTCCTTCTCAGAATGTTCGCGATCCCGTGAGAGAGAAGGCTCAGGCCAATTATGCTCTCGTTATCAATGAACTGAAGGAGAAGTTCAAGGGATTGAAGGAGGGATGCTTCCCCAGACCCAAGGGTGAGTCCTCCCCCCTCCTCCCTTCTTATTCCTCCCCTCTCCAGGCTGTCTCTGCACCATTGGAAAGACTCCCGAGGGTCGTGATATCACGGAGAGAAGAATGAAGGACGTCGATTGCAAGTGTAAGGAGGGAGAGAGAGGACCTGGATGTCCCGCCGCCTAAGAGGGGAATCCACCCTCCCCTCACCCAATCTTATTTCTGTTTGTATGCTTTGACCATGCACTCTTTGCCAATGTTTTTGTAGAAAGTTCCATTCAATGAAAGCTTTACGAGAATAAATGCGATGCCGATACAATCAGTTGTCATGAGTCATTGAACATTGAATGGGCGATGAAATGTGAACAGATTGAAGAATAATACTGCTTGAAAATCCATTAGACTATACGTAACGTGAGAAACGCGAAAGAATAGTTGAAAAGGAATTGGATGTCTTGAGTTTGCACACTTCGACGTAGGGGCTGTCTCGTTCGAAATTATATTTTTAAAATACGACTGATCAATTTGAATAATTTTAAGAAGAGAAGGCACGAAATCGAGCGGCACGCATACATGTTCTCTTTATTTTACCCATCTCCTCCATCATTTCGATTATCGCCTGCACGTCAGCTCAACCCTCAACCGATAGTATCTCAATTCAAACTCAAAGAAGACACATAGGAGTTTCGAAAGTGCAGTCGGATAACAAAAACCCGTCATGACACATCGAGAAATCAGTTGGCATTCGTGACATTCCTTCTTTAAAATTTATTTAGCTCCTTAAATATTGCCTAAAACTTCGATCAAATGTGAAAGGTGGTTATTTCGAAAGAAATGTCGTCACAACATTTCTAATAAATTGGATGAATCATTTTGAATTGTCTTCAAAAAAGAAGAAATTCTCAATTCGATCCGGAACTGTGAGGGAGCGAATGACCAACAATTTTTTTCCACGGAAATTATGAATATACAATTTCAAACAAAAAAAAACAAATTCAATTAGATTTCCCTTATTCATTTCATTTGCATTGATCTCTCCCCCATTCGTCCTCCTCCATTCTCCCTTCATTCCATTCCTCTCCCTCAATGGATTCAGTGGTGGTCTCTTCTTCGACCCAAGTGGAGACTCTCTCCGATCCTCCTCTCGTCCTTCGTCTCAAGACCAAGGAGTATCCTCACGTCACTTGGGCCAGCAATGTCGTCGGTATCTCCCCCCTCCTCCCCTCTCAATCCCTTCCCCTTCCATTCAGACAACGAGGGATTGGGTCGGCTCAAATCGAATTGCTGTTGCATCTACGTGCCTCCTCGTGACTTCGACGATCCTTCCACTTGGGTGGCCGACGAATGCGAGGTACTGTATGCCCTCCCTACTGATCGAGAAGTGAATAGTAGTCCCCCATCCGTATCTCACGTATCCTCTTCTAGTCCCTTCAAGCGGGAATCTCAGCTCTCTCTCTCCTCTCTTGACAGTGTTTGGGAAGAGACCGGAAGGGCCGATTCGCGTGTGAACACTGTTCATACACAGAGTGAATACACGCACTAGCTCATCCTTCTCTCCTTGTTACTTCCTCGATCCCCTCTCGATCTCCCCTCCATCCCCCTCCATCCACTCATCCTTCCCTTCCAGACTGCCCATTGTCGTGGCCACACTCTCGCTCCTCCCAAACCGAAGCACTGACGAGTCTTCCCCACCCCCCATCCCCATCCCCTCCCCTCCCCCCTCCCCTCCCCCATCCCCCGATCGACCTTCGAGTCACATAAATTATTATTTATCACTGTGTTTGCTGTAGTTCTACTAGCTGACTGAATGGACTACAATAGAATATGTGAAGTGATGAAAGACTGATTGGATCCCGTGGAACGAGAGAGCAGAGGGAAGGGAAGGGAAGGAGAGGATGCCATCTGAGAGACACTCCTTAGAACTTGGCCTTCTTGCGGAAATAGCAGCAGACCATGCACTGAAAGAGGAGAGGATTACGGTAGTCGATGGATGGATACGGTAGAAGGGAAGACTACTCACCGGCTGCTGGTTCTGGGTTCCGACCTGGCAGACGGACTGACCGGGGCACTGGTAGTTAGAGTTGCACGATCCGATCTGGAAGAGAGAAATGTTACGGTAGTGGAGATGGGTCGTAGGATGGGGCACTGACCTGAACTCCACCGGTGCATCCACACTGGTTCTGGTCGAAGTTGCGGATGACAGGGGGCTGAGTGACGGGGGGAAGGGTGGCGGGAGGGAGAGTGGCAGGGGGAAGAGTACCAGGAGGAAGGGTAGAGGGCT